>PVJX010008281.1:48813-66594 GCA_004027295.1 Dolichotis patagonum | reverse complement strand
GATTGGTTTTATACTATTTTGTTATGTTTGATATTGTTGTGTGTGAAGATAAGGACAACTATTTTTGAAGAAAACAAGAGACATTATGGTAGCCACTGTTGATTTCCTGTTGTGTTGTTTTGAAGTCCTGTGTTGCTTGCATTGTTCTATACTGGTTTGCTTTGTTCTGTTTTGTTTTATTCTCTTTAAAATAAAAAAAAGATTAAAAAAAAAAGATAAAGTTATATAAAAGGACATAATACAACATGGATAAACATTAGAAATTTACAGCCAGGTGAGATGATGTATGCCTGCTATCCCAGCACTATGGGAGGTTGAGGCAGGAGGATCACAAGTTTAAGCCCAGTTTACTGGGCTTACTAAGACTTTGTCTTCAAATAAAACATAAAAGGGGGTGGGGGTTTAGCTCAGTGCAAAGGCCCTGCTTTCAATCTCCAGCATGAAAAAAATAAAAAACAAACATGCTATATTGAAGAAGCCAGACCCATAAAGGTCATACATTAATTCATTTTTATGAAATACCTTCAACAGGCAAATTTATAGAGACAGATTAGTAAGGCCAGGAAAGAGGAGGAAGTTACGCTAATAAACATGAATTTTATCCAAGCATGGTGGTGCAGTCCTGTAATCCCAGCACTCAGGAGGCTGAGGCAAAAGACTATCATGAATGTTCAAGGTCCAACTGGGTTACTAGTGAGTTCAAGGTTCAAGGCCACTCTGAACTATATAGTGAGATCCTGTCTCAAAACAATCAACAACAACAACAAAAAAAAGGTTTTTGTGAAGAACTGATGAGATTTGTTTTAGAATTACTTTGCAAGTTTGTAAATATACAAAAAGCTACTGAGGTTTAAACTTTAAAAGACGAATTTATGTGAATTATACCTCAATTTAAAAAATATTTCTAAAAGAAGAAAATTCTAGGACAGCAGTTAATATAGTACCACTTCTATGCATAATAGATTCAAAATGGATTTCTAATCCAACTCAGCACCTAATCTTTTCATTAAAATCATTTTCCACTTTAAGACTGCTTAATCCCCAAACCTCTGCTTCTATTCTGACTCTACCCTTACACAATTTTTCTACTGAAACTAACGCTTGCTCAGGGGATGCTTTTTCTCTTATGACCTTCTATTCTGACTCTACCCTTATACAATTTTTCTACTGAAACTAACGCTTGCTCAGGGGATGCTTTTTCTCTTATGACAGCCCCTTGATTCCACCTACCAACTTCAAAATACTAATTACTTGGTTAGTTCTTTAACTGGTTTAAACAAAGCTATTTTTAAAAAATGTTTTTATGCAGTGTGTTCATAGTCCTAAAAACTAAACCAGACCGTCTAAAAAGCATGATCTAAGTACCATAGTTCATTATTAGTTATTTCTTTTGGGTCCTCTTCAGATAGACTCTTTCAAAACACAAATTCAGTTGGATGAAACAATCTTTTTTTTTTTTTTTTTTTGGTAGGACAGGGATCAAATCCACGGCCTTCACACTGTGCTATATCCATGGCCCTTTTCATTTTGAGGCAGGTTCTTAGTGTGTCAATAAATTGTCAAAGCTATGCTTAAATTTACAATCCTCTTGCCTCAGCATCCCAGAGTGCTATAGAGGTGTACACCACAATGCCAGGCTGATACCCTAATGTCTTAAGGTGAACTTCTCTATAAGTCTATTTTTCCCCTAGATTCGAAAGAAGAAAAGCAGTAAAAGAAAAGAAGGAACCATGAGGAAATAACAAACAAACAAAAAAAAAGGTAGGAATCTGGAAAACAGTAAGAAGCCAGCTTGAAACATGCTACTAATTATAAATATCACAAACCTTCCAAAGCAACAACCTATTACTAAAGGATGTTAAAGGTTAATTATTAACATTTGTTAAGAAAGGCTTTAAAATGTTACTACTTGTGACTCCTGGGCTCGAGAGCTCTCTCTCTCTCTCTCTCTCTCTCTCTCTCTCTCTCTCTTTTTCTTTCTGAGGCAGAATCTTGCTATGTAGTTTAGGCTATCTTGGACTTATGTAATCTAAGCTGATCTAGAACTCCTGTCTCAGCCTCCCAAGTGCTGGGATTACAGATGTGCACCACCACACCCAGGTGAAAATCTTATTTTTAAGATGGCTCACTTTCAGCAGGATTCAGATCTACATTAAACATAACATCTATACTGGAAACTGAGTCCTCAGGGCCTTGAGCTAGAGTCTCAGCCCCAGACCCCAAATTTGTGAGCCTTCCTAAATTGCTCAGGTTACCACTGAATTTGTAATTCTCCTCCTGCCTTAGGTTCTAGAGTAGCTGAGATTACAGGTATGCATAACCATGCCCAGCAACGAATATTCTTTAAATGTCTATGCAGAAACTGCAGGGTGCTTATTACACACATTGAAATATAAGTAAAGGTCCAAGACAAATGAAAGATCTTAAACACCTAGTATAAGAATCTAAGTGTCCAGTCTAAGAATCTAAGTGTAATAGTCTTCTTGCAACATCCATGGTTCTGAACAAGAATAAGAACATTTTACAAAATGTTCACAATTGTCATAATGCACATTTAATATTTCAAATGATAAAATACTGCATGCATGTTGATTTTTGTTTTCCTACAATAAAGTCCTAGGGCCCATGTGTAGGAATTATTTTTCAATACTGAGATTTCTGCTATACCAAAATGCTCAATTAATACCAACAATAAATATATAACAGAGACTGCTAGAATAGCCTCTTAATTCATAATTAGCCCTCCTTTTGCCACAAACGAATAATGTACCTTGTGTAAGTTTTAAAATTACAGCCCTTAGAGAGATACAAACACACATATGCAATAACTAACCTGCCCAATTTGGCAGTTCCACTGTGATGGCTATTGTCTCATTTGAAAGGGGGTAACCTACTAACACCCTTTTCTAACACCCATTTCTCCCCCTAACAACCATTTTAATACCAGGTAATACTCTCCACATGGTTGTAGCAGACTGGAAAAAAAAAAAAACGGGCACATAGCTCAAGCTAGTCAATCATTTTCTCTATCCCCAGGATATGTGAGACTGAAAGATATTAAGTCTGTTTCTGCAGTCAACCAAAATCTAACATCTGAAGCTAGAATATGTAGAGGTGGCTGTCTTCTACCACGTGGACATAAAACACAACACTCACCTGAAGAGAGAAAAGTATAAGAGTGACAGTTCTGAGTTCCTGAATACTTTCTAGTTTATTGTTCTAATGTCTTTCTGAGATCAACTACATTCTAACCCTTGAATATCTATAAGATACTATGACCTTCATATTATCCTATTTTACTGGGTTCTGTTATTCATACAAAGAGCCCTATTGATATAGTTAGTTTACTTAAACCAAGCCTATGGACTGAAAGTCTAAAAAAAATAATAAATTTCTCCAAATAAATGAAAGTCTAATATAAATATATAAAGCAAGTACTTTGAAAATCACGTGTCTCCATCCTGAAGGTTTTAATACCCATTCTTCTAAAACAGGAACTGTGTTCAGGAGGTCAGAGGCCTAACCCTGTATAACCCTCAAGATGTGCCACAATACACACTTCAGACACTGAACTGTCACAGTCACTGCTAGACAACTATCTTTTTCATGATAACCCAACCAATTTACAGCTGATGTCAAGGCTACTAGACTGTACAGGTACAACCCTAACATTAGCAGAAATTCTGGATTAAAATCACAAATGGAATCAGCCAAATTAATGTTGAAAGGCTACAATTGGCATTCTGATGCTAATTTTATATATATATATATGGCTGGGGATTTCGCTCAGTGGCATAAGCACCTGCCTGGCAAGTGCAAGATACTACATCCTTCTTATAAAATATAACACACTTGGTGGGCAGGGGCAGTAGTGGAGATTGAACCAGGGCTTTCACACTGAACTACATTCCCCAACCCTTTTTATTTTGAGAAAGGATCTTGCTAAGAACCCAGGGTGGGCTCAGATTTTCAATCTTCCATCAGCCTTTCAGAGTGCTGGGATTATAGGTGTGCATGCTGGGCTGATGGTTTGCTAGGTGCTGAAATCTAACTAAAAGGCCTAAGAGCCTCAAAGAGCTTCTAATCCTATTTAAAACATGATAGCAAATAAGAAACAATATTGTTCTACATTTGAGGCTAGATTCTCCACTTATCCTGCCCTAAACACAGGATTTTGCCTCTTAGATCTCAATTTCTTTAGGGAAGATGCCTATATTTTAGTTGTTATATGACTATTTAACAAGATATGACTATCGAACTAATACATATAAAGCTGAAAAACAGATTTGCTTTTCTAATAAAGCTACATAAGCTTTATAATCTTATGACTCAAAAGAGCTTTTCTTTTTCTCAAAGTATTAATTGTGGTATTCCCTTTCTCATGTAAAACAAAGATTTATGAAAACAGTCACATCATTCACACACATATTTGGAAAAGTGAGTTCAATATTCTTCCCAAAATTTAAATTTAAAAATAAAATAATGCAAGTGATTCTGCTTGCTCTCCTTCACTTAAGACTAGGTTAAAAAGGGTGATACAGTTTCTGCTTGGGCTTTTTGTTCTTTTCCTTGTCTATTTGCCCTTGGAATCCAGCTGAGATAGGAGAGTGAGGCCTGGCAAAACAGGTTGGTGTAACAGGTGTGATCTGTGACCTGCAAAATCCCAGACACACGTGCAGAACAGTTTCCAAACCTGGTGGACTTTTTGTGAGAATTTAAGCAGGTTTTCCACAGGACGGATGACCTAGACCTGACTTGAGCTGGAGGTGTGGGATTCAAGTACTTGTCAGGAGTCACATGTAGAAGTTCTCATGGGTTTCCTTGAGATTTGGACAGCATGAAAAGGGAGGTGAGCCATGAGGAGTTCATTATAACTTTCCATGCTAGTCTGGGAGATGCAATGTGTACTTTTATTTTTGCTTTTCCCCCTTATTTTCTCTTCACTTCCAAGCTCACTCTGCAGTAGTAGCCTACCTCCCCTACTCTTCATTTTCTTTCGCCTTTTTGAGACAGGGTTTCCCTATGCAGTTCATGCTGGTCTTGAACTCACTTTGTAGCGCAGCTGGCCTTGAACTTACAGCAATTCCTTTGCCTCAGCCTCAAGTGCTGGGATTACAGGCATGTGCACCACACCCACTTTTACTTTCTTAAACTTTGCCATTACTTTTTTTTTATTCATTTCATATGATTCTTTGTTTAAGGTAAGAAGAACCTGGACTCTTAACTCCACAGAGAGAGGTGAGCAACCTAGAACCCATTAACATTTAATTGGCCAGACACTTTTATAAGACTGCCTGGTAACACAGCCAGCTTTCATAAGGAAACATAAGTCTTACTGAGATTATATGCAAGTGCTCTGGCTTATAGAAAGCGTGTCCTGTAGGCACATCAACTACTAGATAGGTGAGAAAAGTATCTATAGCAACTATGTAATGCAAATATATAAGACCGTGAGCAACAACCAACCAGCTACCCAAACAGAGGGAGATGGATTCTCGCAACCCAGGAAGAAATTGAAGTCAAAGAAACTACTCAAATATGAGGTCCCGGGGCTACCATTAGAGAAGCTAAGATGGGCAAGCATGGCACACTCGCAGAGCCACCTTAATCCGTGCCTGAGATCTACTTGAGCGACCAAACCCAGCCGAAGTGACTGGCTTGAGCAACCCTGAGGGTGGGGCTGAACTGCCCTGCGTAGCTTGCCCCAAACTAACCCTGCACACGACCCACCCAGAGGCACCGTGAATTCGCGCTGCAGCCACGCTGAGGTCAGAGGTCAGGGAGCCCAGCAGTTCTCAGGGACCGGTATCAACACGCAGTGAATGATGGGAATAAGACCCTCCCCCGGGAAAGGGGCAACCAACTGGAGGACATATTGGAGTGGGGCTGGACAGTCCTAACTCTGTAAGGAAGCGGCTTCAGTTGGTTGCTCCGTTCGCAGAGCGGATTGGTGGGATCTTCTTGGACTGAGCCTCGTCCCTGGCCAGGACCCAGTGGGTCGCTACAAATCAATTAATTCCCTGAGTGCGGGACACACTGACACAGTGAAGGCCCAAGAAGGTCCAGAGGGAAGGAGCCAGCCTATACTGCCCTTACTTGCATTTCACTCTCTGACAGCGGACTGCAGAGGGCAGAAGCCCCTAGCCTGCGTGCTCCAGAAGAACCCTAACCAACAAGAAAAGGGGCTGGGAATTACACTATACACTTGTATGGAAGGAACCAAAAACATGACGAGAGAGAGAAATAAGAAGAACCCCCAGCCCCCAACCCTGAGAATATTGATCCAGGAGAGGTAAATATAAATGAGACTGAGGGCAGCAAACATGCAATATCAAACACAGCGTCAGCGGACACAAAGAGATATCTTCGGGACATCATAAACGAGATCAAAACTGAAATATTAATTCAAGTTAAACAAGAGATAAGTAGATTAATAAAAGGCTAAGCACCTCTCAAGAAGACAGAAGAATGAAGGAACACAAAAGGAGAGAAACGTTCAATAAAGAATATAAAGCAAACCTAGAATTCATGAAGCAGATTCAAAGAGATTATCAGGAAACTCCATAGAAAGTTGGAAAAGCTGCTTGAAAGAAACTAAAAATAGACTATCAAAAATTGAACATAGGCTTGCAATGTGTGATCATGAAAAGGAAGATCTCTTAAAAATAACAAGGGAGCAGGCAGGAACAATACAAAGGCTAGAGGACGACAAGAGGATCTATAACTTAAGAATAAAGCATGTGAATGAAGAAGCAGGAGTCAAAACAGAAGAACTGCAAAGGATACTCACAGAAATTATTAAGGAAAACTTCCCAAACACAGAAAAAGGAAAGGATATGCAGATGTATGAAGCATACAGAACTCCAGCCACCTATAACCAAAACACAGCTACACCCAGACACATAATAATCAAGATCCCAGAAATTCAATATAAGAACACAGTATTAAAAGCCATCAGAGAAAAGAAACAGATCACCTATAAAGGAAAACCCATCAAAATCACGGCAGATTTCTCGACATAGACCATCAAGTCAAGAAGAGCTTGCAGTGAAAAACTCAAGCCCTGAAGGAGAACAACCTCCAGTCCAGATTGATGTATCCAGCCAAACTCTCTCTAGAAATTAATGGAAAAGCAAGATGCTTCCACGACAAAGAGGAACTGGGGGAATTCGTGACCACCAATCCAACCCTACAAAAAATACTGAAGGACATTTTAGAGAGAAAAAGAATACGAGCATTTCAGGAACAGTGGCAGAGAGGCCTCAGTGAATGGGGCAGACAGTGGAGTGGAAGAGAAAAATAGACAACCAATGACAGAAAAATAGAACAGCAGAAATGAGGCAGAGAAGATTGACTATAATCTGTAATATAGAGAGCCTCAAAATACTAACAGAGAGAAACACAGGCAGAGTAGATCAGGAGATAGGGTCCATTGAGATGTTCTATATAGGGAGGCAAAATAAGCAGTGCACCCTATGGGAGTGAAAGGGGAGGAACTGTCTAAAAAGGGAGGCAGAGGATATTATTAATGGGGTAACAAGATTTAAAATCTACATTAGTCTCATCACTCTGCTTGGATGTATTACATGCTGTTCCAGTTTGTCTACTTACACTAGACTTGAGAACATCATCAGCTATCCCAAAAATAAGAGGACATAATCTGCTAATCATCCTTAATTTCCTATCAACTTAATCTGAAGCCCTGTATAACTTATACTGTCTTATTATGACTGATCTTATTTGAATCTAGTTTGTTAAGATTGCTACTTTGTATTGACTGATTTTATTCAAATCTGTTATGATTGACAGCATCAAGTCTAAGAGTATAGGCAACTACACTGAAGATGACAAGATTCACTAAGATACCCACTCTGGTTTGATTATTACTTGCTTTTGAAGTCTTATAATGTCTCCAATGCTTCGTTTTTATTAATGTTGTTATACACTGTGGAGACATCATGGTAACCATTGCAGATCACCTTGTATTGTGGCTTTATATGACTTTTTGCTTCATGCTTTTCTAGGAATTGTTTTGTTTTGTCTTGTTTTGTTTTTCCCTCTAATCCAGAAAGGATAGATATACATGTAGAGACTCATGCATGTGTAGAGCTTATAGTTTACGACAACCAACTATATAACGCATGTTGACATGAACAACTACTTTGAAGAAAAAGAGACACTACAGTACCCAGTGCTGATTCCGTAATGTCATGATGTGAAATCCAGCAACACTATCATTCTTTGTTGAAAGTGATTTTAGCTTGTTTTGTTTTGTTTTGTTTTGTTTAAGTTCAACACACATGAAGGTATGGACAGCTGTTCTGAAGAGAATTGAGAGACACTATGACAGTCATTGTTGGCTTCCCTATTGTCTGGTCTTGAAGACCTAAAATGCCTTCCTTGTCCTGTTCAAATCAGTTCCATACTATGTTGTTTCATGTGAATTCCCTGTGACAATATGGACAACTATTTGGAAGAAAACAAGAGTCAATATGACAGTGTATATCTCCGATTGTCTAGCTTTGAAATTTATGTCTCTTACATTGCTTTCTTGTGATCCGCTTTGTTCTGTTTTGTTGTGTTTAATTTTACCCTTTTGATATAATTGCATGTATGTTTGAGTGGGTAAGATGGATGACCATATTGTTGTTTTTGTCAGATCGTGGAGCAGAACTGTTAACAGTCTCACTGTTTGAATGTCTACTTTGCATGTTTTAATTTTGTAATTTGAACAATTATTTCCAAGATGTCAGTATGTAATTTGTCAAGTAATGATTTCTTAGTGTTTCTTTTTATTTTCTTTTTGTTTGTTTTTTGTTTTTTCTTCTTTTCCCTTTTTCCTTGGAATTCTGTATTGTTGCTACCCTTTATTCTGTTTTGTTTGGTTTGATTTTTTTTTCTTTTTAATAAAATTTAAAAAAAAAGAACCAACCAGCTGGCCCAGTAAAGCCCTAGAATCACAACAGGTAAGAATAATGACCTTCTGATTACTAAGTTTGAGATAGTTTGTTCCATAGCGGTAATTTGTAGAAAGTCTAATTAACTAAAGTCATCCTTGTTAGGAGATATATAGTTTATGTTAAGGAACTGCTCTGGGGCCAGATATAATCCCAGCACTTTCCAGTCTACAGCAGGGTCACAAATTCCAGGCCAACCTGGACTACTTGTTGAGTTTAAAGACAGACTAGATTATATAGTGACACCACCCTGTGTTTCAAAAGGGGGAAAAAAAAAAGAGGAGAAGGAAGAAGAGGTAGAGGAAGAAATTGCTCAGGGTGCTGTATTGCTATATTGAGACTAGGCTATTAAGAGGCAACATTGTGCAAACAGCTACAGGAACTTAAAAAAAAAAAAAGCTTTGTACAGGGTAAGTACCCTATAAACACTATTATTATTATTACTGTTACTACTGTACATACTCAGTCCACGTCATTTCAAGCATATAGTTTTCCTTCCTCTGACAAATGATCTATTCTTTGAGGGCAGAATTTAAATAATCTTAATCAAATGACACCATCAATATCATCTGGGGATTTTATTCAAACATTTTTGCCTGGCTTCCAACTGGAAGGATTCTGCCTCTAACGGTGGGAAGTGCAAACCAAGCATGCACATGTTTAAAAAAAAAAAAAAAGAGCTCTATAATAATTTATTTCAATTATTCCTCAAAATCACTAATCTTAGATGAGCATGGTGGGACAGGCCTGTCAATTCCAGCATTCAAGAGGCCACTCTGGGCTACATAGTTCAAGAGCAAAGAGCAGCCTGGACTACACAGTGAGACACTGTCTCAAAATAAAATTAAGAAATAAATTATTAGTCAGTAACATGTTCTGTTTCCTCCTGTTTGTTGGAACAAAAATCAATGTTTAAAATTTCCAAGGCCAAGCATGGTGGCTAATGCCTGTAATCTCAGCAGCTGGGAGGCTGAGGTGGAGGGTCACCCTGAGCTGGAGGCCAGCCTGAACTACACAGTGAGTTCAAGGCCAGTCTGAAGTACACAGTGAGACCCCTGTCTTAAAAAAGAAATTCCTAGAATGACATATAGGCTAAATTATTAAGTAACTGATTGAAAGCAAATATAGGAGATTATACATGTACATCAGTCCTTAAATTACAAAAGGTAGTACCCTTTACCTAAATCTGACTTTTATCTAAAAAAAAAAAAAAATGCCAATCTCATGATGAAAATCGAATCTGTATTACAATTTCAATACTAAATAAAAAGTTTAAAAGTAAACTCTAAAAATGTTGGTTGAGAGTAATTACCAGGGAATTCCATGTGCCTACTTCATTCCCACATCAAAGTTGCCTATTTTAATATTTATTACTCAGTTAATAAAGATTTTTAGATGAGAACAAAGCAATAGTTTCTTTATTTGGATAAATAAAAATTACTGTTACTCAACAAAAGCTATACTAAAATAATTGTTTTGATTAACTATCAAAAATTTATCAGACTGGAGATATAACTCAGCAGCAACAGCACTTACCTGGCAAGTATGAAGTCCTGAGTTCAATCCCCCATACACCCACCCCCCAAAAAAACTGGGCCACTGAGCTAAATCCCTGGCCCAAAAATTTATCATTTAATAACATAATCACAAGATGGCGCTTACATTCATATTAGAATTATGACCTGGCAGAAAAACAAAGTAGGCATATTTTTGTTATTTTGAAAAATTATTATGATGAATTATCTCAAAAACAAATACATCTTTAAGACTTCAGAATTTAAAATACAGTTTACAGATGTTTATGTGTGTCTAATTTGTGTGCATAGATTAAAATTAAATATTAGCATCTAAGCAGCTTAAGAAAAGAAACAAAATTTTATATTGTGATTCTGTTTAAACTTCCCTATTAAAAATGCTAAAAGCTGGGTGTGGTGGCACATGTCTGGAATTCCAGCATTTGAGAGGCTGAGGCAGAAGGACTACTGCAAGTCAAAGGTCAGTCTGACTTCCATTGTGAGTTCAAGACCAGCCTGAACTTCATAGCAAGACTATGTCTTAAAACAAAAAAAGTATAGTACAGTAAATGAAGATATATTTAGACCTTTCATAAATGAGTTTCATATTTATGGATTTAGATTTAATAGAGGACCTAAATTATGTTTTACCTGTATTAATAATTTCCATCAAGGCCCACAATTTTCTTCAAACATGGTTCATCCTGACAGTGGCAAAGTAAACAAGCAGTAAGTAGGGGAAGGTACTGAGTATTGAACTCAGGGCCTTTGCACTGAGCTACAGCCCCAATCTCCCCCCCCCTTTATTTTAAGAACAAGGTCTTGCTAAATTGTTATACCCAGGCATATACATCTCTTTTATAAGAGAAGTCTTATTTGGTTTTATATTCCTCTTTGATCAAATACCAGATAATTAGTTTTTGCAGCACAATAAAGATATGACACCCCATAAGAAACCTCAAAAGTGACTCGCCTATATGATCTCTCCTTATATCAGTAAGGGGAATGTCAGTATACTTGACCATGAATAAATTTAGTCACTGGCTCTCAAAACCCATAAGTGCTCTCCCCACCAAATACGCCTAAAATTCAAAATCACCCATTCTCTCACTCATATGAAAAATCAGTAGAATGCAGAACTGATAAAATTTCATCAAAAGTCATCTTTAATTTTGTAAGATAAAGTTGCTATTTCCTAGTAGTAACAATTCTAGATTCACTTGATTAGACCACTCTAAAAATAGCATCTTCACGAAGGTTAACCACTATCACATATTAGTAATAAATACTCTCTTATCTAAACCTTAAGGACAGCAGATGTATATCAAAATTTCAAATTTTCATTTAATAGCAGGGAAGTTTCATGTGTAAATGTGCTAACTATAATCAGAAAATGATATAAATACCAAAATCAATTTCACATCACAGTTCAAGACAGATCAGATTTTACCTACCAAGTGAATTAGGAAAAAAATAGTTCAATTTTCAGAATATTGCATATTCCAGAATTTCCCAGAAGAGAAATCCTATTGTTTTAAGAAGCTTGTTATCAGATATTTAGGAGTTTCCATTTTAGTGTAAACACATACAGATGGCAAGGTATAGAACAATATAGGAATATTTTTTAAGTTTTAAATAAACAGAATCTTAGGAGCATGTATGTGACCTCTTTCTCTAAACATGATGTTTGGGATTCATTTAAATGCAAAGTAACTTCCCAGTGTATGACTATTCTGTAACTTGTTCATCATTTCTATCTGTTGTTAAACAGTTGTTTGCATTTGGTGCCATAAACCTGTTGTGTGAATCTCCCTGTATCTTTTGGGAACCTGTTCTTGCTTCTCTTGGGCAAGTACATTAAAGCAGAACTGATGTAGATATATGCTTAATTTTAAAAGGAACAGGCACCTATTCTAGCTTTCCAGGTAATATCAAGGTGGACCCTAAACCTACTTGGTGACATTTTCTACTGAGATCATGGTGAAGTATTGTCTTACATTTTTCTGTTATTAGTTCATTTTTCATTTCCATGCCAAAATGTCCAGGGTGGGGACTCTATAAAGAATTTTATTTTGTTCATATAAAGAAGACGTTTATTTAGCTCACAGCTTGGAAAGATGAAGTCTAACATTTCACCATCAATTCTGCTTCTGGTAAGAACCTGAGGACAGATGGCACCATGGCAAGAGATGTATGAGAGCAATTACATGGTAAACCAGAAAGCCAGAGAAATCATGGAGAGGACTTGCTTTTTAGTAACAGCCCTCTTACAACAGCTAACTGGAGTCTCTCAAAAACTACCCAACTTTCTCCAAGGGAAGTGCTCCAATGATACACTCTCCCACTAGGCCCAACCAACCTCTTAACTTTGCTACACTAAGAGTCAAGTCAACAACCTAAGAAACCTTGGGGAGGGGAATCAAACTATACGCAAACTATAGTACTGTGAAATAAAGGGGCACACACATGAACCTGAGAACCAGATAAACTTGATTAAATCCATTACAGGCAAAATGAAAACCTATACATGACTATAATTTTGTATTTAATTTGTATTTTTTGTTCATTTTTGGTTTCTGTTCTTGTTTTTTGAGACGGGACACTGCTACATAGTCCAGA
Organism: Dolichotis patagonum; assembly: GCA_004027295.1. Lineage (NCBI taxonomy): Eukaryota > Metazoa > Chordata > Mammalia > Rodentia > Caviidae > Dolichotis > Dolichotis patagonum. The sequence continues at coordinate 53,504 of PVJX010008281.1, read as the reverse complement.
CTCGCCATGAACTCACTACATAGCCCAGGATGACCTCAAACTCATGGTGATGCTCCTTCCTCAGCCTCCCAAATGCTGGGATTACAGGCATGCTCCACCACACCCAGACCAATTTGTATTTGTAAACAGCAAAGTCTATCCTCAAAGTATTTTCAAGACTATGGTCAACCTCAAGTTAAAAACTTTTGTTCTTAAACATAGTATATATAGTGAGGTTACACACATGTAACCTCACCTATTTGGAAGGCTGAAGCAGGAAAATCCTAAATTCAAAGCCAGCCAGGGCAACACAGCAAAGGCCCTGTTTCAAAAAAGAGAAAGGTGAGAGTAACTTCTGTTCTTAATAATACATTTAATATTAAATTCTATGAGTCAACTTCATTTTCTGTAAGGATTATCAAAGACTGACATACTAAATACATATGACATGAAACATGACAAAAGAATACTAGGCAGGTGTGACAGTACACACCTGTTATCCTAGCACTCAGAAGGCTAAGAGGTAAGAGGATCGCCACAAGTTCAAGGTCAGCCTGTGCTACATAGTGTGTTCAAGGCCAGTCTGAATTACATAGGGAGACCCTCAAAAACAAAAATGAAACAGTATTTTCAAGTTATAAGATTATAAGCGTCTGCAACATGAAGCTTTCTTCCAAATCAAGATGATGTCTTCCACAGAAAAATAAAGCACAGTATGACTATTAAAATGAAATTAAAACCAATTAGTGAATATTTACAATGCTCACCTCATTAAATCGAATTTAAAACATCAAATTATCATTATATCAGATTGGCAAACAGGTTTTTGTAAATGATAAAATTTTAGCATTAGCTACTGTACATAGACATATCAACTACCATACTCTTTACTGGAGATGTAAAATATAATGGTATAACCTTGATGACAATTTGACAATAGGTGTAAGTGATATTAATGTGTATACCCAGTAACATTACTTTTTAAAATGTATCCTTTCAAAATAAGGGCACATAGACATATATATCAGAATTCCACTAAGTTTTAAATTACAATAGCAAAAAAAAAAAAAAAAATGGGAGAGGAGTTAAATAATTGAAGCAGTGGTTAAATAGTTCCTCTTTTTTTTTTTTTTTTTTAAGACAGGGTCTCACTATGTATTTTATCCAGTTTTAAATTCAGATAGCCCAAACTGGCCTCAAACCCAAGACAATCCTCCAGCCTCAGCCTCTCCAGTGCTGGAATTACAGGCATGTGCTCGGATTACAGGCTGGTGCCACCACACCCCATGGTCAAATAGTTTCTGATTCATTCAAATAATTGGATATTATTAAGCAACAAAAAGATTTAAATGTGAGATACATTTAAATGATATTTCTAACAAATGCTGAGTTTAAAAAGATAACTATAAATAGTACACAGAATATGAAAACATTTATATCAACTACATTCACTAACAGGAGAAGCCAGAAGGATGTTCTCAAAGTCTTGAACATTAACTTTGTTGGGTAGGATTGTATTTAAAAGTACTTTCACTCATTTATTATTTTTACATTCACTGTTTATAATTCAATACTGTACAATCTTTTTTACAATGGGTACTTAGCACTTTTAAAATATTGAGAAACATAGCAAATTTCTATTTTGAAAAAATATTACTACAGAAACAATTTATTAGATTCCTATCAGATTTTTTTCCTACAAGATACAAAGATGACCTTTTTTTTTCTGCCTCTGAGGCACAAATAGTTCATTCAAATTTATTGAGTCTCAGATATTGCAAGACCTTATGAAAAGCAAGTCTTTTTGACCTATGACCATTCAAAGGTTAAGAAGCTTCCAAATAGTAAACCACTACATTTCTTCATAAACACTGCAACATTTATTGCCCATGAACATCCAAATAAAAGTTTACTACACCAGTTGCTTAAAATCAATGTATTCAAATGGTAAAAAGAACTTTTTAAGCCTAAGGGGGTAATAACTATAACATTTCTATGTATTTCCTGGACAGGCAGTAAAACTGAGAATAATTATTCAAGTAGCTACAAGGGAAACTCACATATCACTGAGGAGTAGTTTTCAAAGAAACCCCAACATACATCCTAAGCATCTTACAGTACTACTATTATACATAAAAAGCAGCATGGTTAAGCCACCCTAAAAAATATTGTATGAACGTTTGTTTTAAAACATCACCACCATCACTAGGCACCACTCACACAAAGCCATCCCTGATGACCTTCAGTTTCTGATCTTGAACTAGTCAACAATTCAATTATGCAATGGACAGGTGGTCAGGGAAACCAGTCCTAATACTCAACAACAGCCACATTCTAAATACATAACACATTAAATACACACTTTTCCTGTTAGAGCTGCCACTGATGTCTAACAATTTATTGATTTGACGTTAACTCTTGCAGAACAGCCAAAATTATCTGATACATGAGAAATTTTTTTCAAAGAAAAAATATTCATCTATATTCTCAGTTGTTACAAATATTCAGAATTGATTTTTTTCAAGAAACAGATAAGAGCAACTGAAAAATAATGTCAAAAACTAAAAAATTCAGTGTTTCTCTTCAGTACATGCTTTGTAGATACAATTTTGTGTGTGTGTGTGTGTGTGTGTGTGTGTGCGCGCGCGCCAGGGATCAAACTCATGACCTCGCGTTTGCCAAGCAGGCACTTAAGCCACTGAGCTAAACCCCCAGCCCATGTAGATATAAAAAATTTTAAATATCCTTTTCCCCCCACACTTGGTACCATAATTTTCTTTAGGAAATATGGTTGGCACCTTTTAAAAGAAAATACGATGTGGGTTTTTATATGCAAGTTTTCCTAAGGTTTCAGCATGTAGTTAATAGCAGAATGTTTGCCTAGAATGCACAAGGCCATGGGTTCAGTTCCCAGCAATGTAAAAAAAGTAAAGTTGCATACAACTTCTTTGTGACTTTGTGAGGTCTACATACCTCAGTCTTAAGTTCAACTGAAAAATAATTTTTTAAAAAAGATTTCGTCAGGAAATATGTCACCAACAATGTCATTTTCTGATCAGTGATACTCCTGATGAAGTGTTTCAGGTTGAATTTTAGTTTTGTCTTTTGTGAAATGCCAATCTCGAATAATCACATATGCAATGTCCTCACCAACCCAAGTACCCTATGTGTCTGTTAGTAGAACACAAAAACAAAACACAAATATGATATGAAGCAGTATTAGCAAGACTAACAGAAAAGCAAATTAAACTGTTTATTGTTTCTATTAAACAGAATCCTCAAATTTGGTGTAACAAAGTCCGTATGTAACTAATGCTGGACTGACCAAGATTTAAGCTGAGAGTCAATAAAGAGATTTTTCACTAACAGTAGTATTCTAATCTGCAGTAGAACACAGATTTTTTGCAACAGATTTTCCCAAGAGTCAATGCATAGACTCAAAGACTAATTTCCACTAATTCCGACGTGTTGTTCAAACACAAAACACAACCTGGGTCAAGGGTTGCAGCTTGGCTTCTCTTTTCCTCTCCTCCCTCCCTGACACATTATTTTCAAAATATACTAATCTCCAGAAAAATATGGATTTGGAGGGAAATTACCTATGCCTTTAATATACTCTCTTTATCCAAAAAAGCCTTTCTCTCCACACATTATTAGCAAACTGCCAGTCAGCAGACCAAACCCAACTGACAGCTGAAGTGTTCTCCACTTGTTAACAGTTTAAAAGAGGGATGAAGTTGGGGGGTGGACCTACATTCTGAAATCAAACAATTTCAGACTTCTATAAAATAATGCAGATCTCTTAACTTCTAGGGAAGTAGACATTGTATCTAATTTCCTGCACAGTCACAAAAGAACAGCAACTCAGTGCTTTACAATCTGTACTTTTATATCAACATAGTGACAACCAGACTATTCCAATCTAATGCATATCTTAACACGTGGGAGTTTCATCCTTACAGCTTCTGGTTTAAACCAAATAACTAAAAGGAAAAAAAAAAATCACTTAACTGGATTGAGTAAAGTAGCAATGTTAAAAACTCTGGAAATTACGGAAATTATTCTTCCTACAAACTATTAGTTTTTTTTTTTTTTCAAAAAATTGTAAGTCCTAGTACAATTAACCTATAGGTAAAATAGTATGGCTTATATGACTATAGTAAAGTTTCAGAAGAGACAAACTATAGCAACATTGATTCCTTATACCTAAGAAACAGTGGCTTGACCCCTAGGCTCCTCCTTAAAGGGCACCACACTTCCAAAACATACCATCAATATTTCATGACGGACATTTCTTTCAACAGAAACCACACCCCTCCTCGCCAGCATTGAAAAGTAAACCCAGGACCCCATGGTACTTAGTAGGTTAGCACCCTCCCACTAAGCTACATCCCCAGCCACAAATGAAAGTCTTAGTATTAGTATGTTCTTTTTTATTCACTTATTCATTAAGCACTTATGTGCCATATACTGTTTAAAAGAGGTAAAGAACAAAACAGCTAAAATTCTTGCCCTTGTGCAGCTTATATTTTAATGCAAAAGACAACAAATAATATAGGAAGTATACTAAGATAAGCCACCATAGAACAAAAAAGAATGAAAAACACATTAAGAGGTGAACAATCTTTAGAAACACCATTCTCCTAGTGGTTCCAACTTTATTTTTACTTAACAATAAAACTTTTCTTTTTTTTTTTTTTTTTTTTTTTTTT
>PVJX010008281.1:0-48713 GCA_004027295.1 Dolichotis patagonum | reverse complement strand
ATTCCTGGTACAAAAAAAAAAAAATCCTGTTATAGCCCAGCATACACTTGTGATTGTTATACTCACAAAATCTACATTTTAATGTAACAGGATAGCAAAAATTAGGACCATCATATATACCAAATAAATTTAATGTACAAGAATTGTTATACTCACAAAATCCACATTTTAATGTAATAGGACTACAAAAATTAGGATCCAGGACCATCATATATACCAAATAAATTTAATGTACAAAATGAGGGACATGGTGGCAGACACCTGTACATCTCAGCACCAGCAAGGCTGAGGCAGAAAGACCACTGTGAGTTTAAAGCCAGCCTGTGCTACATAGTTGAGTACAAGGCCAATGTGGACTACACAGCAACACACTCGTCTAGAAAAGAAAACATAGAATTACTTCAAAATAAAAATATCTTAAGACAACTAATTCTGGAATTTAACTTACTATGAAGAAAGGAATGGCTAAAGATTAACTAAAGAATTAGGATCTTTGTTAGTAGCACTCATATTCTAATGAATATGATACAATCACATATTTTAAATATAACACTTCATTTCATAATTCATAACATAATCACTTAAGATTATCCCTTTAAATTACCTGGAGGTTGGGCCAAGGATATAGCTCAGCGGCACAAGTGCCTGCCTTGCAAGCACAAGGTCCTGAGTTCAATTCCCGGTACCAAAAACAAACAAAAAATTACCTGAAGGTGTTTTTGTTTGCTTAATTTTAGGTAATTTGATCAAGTGAAAGTAGAATACTATCCTGCTCAAAATTAGGTATTTCCTGGGACTGTAATTGAGGATTTTTTTTTTTCATTTTAGCACCAACATGTGATGGATAACATGACTTGAAAATCTACATTAATAGAGCACGGCAATGCATGCCTGCAGTCCCAGCTATTCAGAAGGCTGATGCAAATGTGAGGCCAGACTGGGCAGCTTAGCAAGAGCCTTGCTTAAAATAAAATACAAAAAGGGCTAGGGATGTAGCTCAATGATAGAGACCTCTAGATTCAATCTCTAATACTATGAAAAATAATAAAGAAAATTTCCTAAACCAAAATCATCTCTAGAGTTTGATTTTTTTTTTTTAAAGACAGGTTCTCATTATGCAGTTTATACTGGTCCTAAACTCATCACTATTTAGTCCAGGTTGGCCTGAAACTTGTGGCAACCCTCCTGTCTCAGCCTTAAACTGAGGGTTGAACCCAGGGTCTTCACACCAAACTACATCCCCAAGCCCTTTCTATTTTTGACATAGAGTCTAAGTTATTAAATTCTCCAGCCTAGGTTTGTACTTGTGATCTTCCTGATCCACTCTTCTACAGTATTAGTATTATAGGAATGTGCCACCACATCCAACTTCTCTAGCACATTCTTTGATGTTGTCAGTGGTCTCAGGATAGGTACATCCACTCAAGAGCAATCGAAACATGAATCCTTAGAAAACTAAGTTTCATAATAATTATAATTTACTACTGTAGAAATGGAGTGGACTTCTCAACGTTCTTAATATAATATTAAATGTACCATCTCTTCAACTGATCTCCAGAACATCCCTTAGCAAAGTAGAATTCTTGTGTATCATCCTGAAACTGTCTGCTATACAGCTAGCAACAGTCCAACTATAAGTACTGATATTAACAGTAGAAGAAATACTGCATCCATTCATGTGTATTTCAACTTAGAAGAGTAAAAACAATAAAAGTACAAAAAGTCAAAAATCTGCACTTGTGAAATACGTAAGGCTATCTTTATACATAATCCTCCTCCCCTGAATTTTTAAATATTTTACCCTTCAAAAAAAACTCTATGTAGAAATTCTGAGAGATAAACAATACAGCTGTAAAATCGTTGTCAATAACTGTTATGGCTCGTGTCTAGATGTCCTCCCAAAGCCTCATGCAGTTACAGGTGGGGCTTTTCCGGAAGTGGCTGAACGTACTGTGTGTGACTGTGTACTGCTAGGATTAGGAGGGATGATTACAAAAATCACTCCATCGCCCTAATTCCTATAGCCTGGATACAATACACAGGCAGAAAGAGGCTTGTCTCCTTGCTTGCTTGCTTGCTTTGCTATGTTTTACCTGCCATGAACTGTTTCTCCTCTGCAGTGCTTGTCAGCTGTGCCACTGTGCCTTGGAGCCAGCTGGTATGGTCTGAAACTTCTATAAAATGTGAGCTAAATAAACCCGAATGCCAGGTATTTTGTCTCAGTAATGTGAGAGAACTAACTAAGATAGTAACACTGCCCATTCATTACTCAACAGCTCTTACAAAAGGGAATTCACATTTCAGAAATTGTTTAGAATTTAATGTAAAGAAAACTTTTCCCTTCTCTGGAGATTCTGTGATATATTTATTTATTTAGGGTAATAATTTTGGCTATATAGAAGTTTAGCTAAATCTGATTTTCTGTAAGAGCAACCATGTTACATTATTTAAAAGTATGTACTACTTCACTGCTTCCCTTGGCTTTTTAAAATTTCTATTAACTATGTGTCCACATCCTACTAAAAGTCATATGAAGTCTTATTTTAAAGGAAAAATAATAGAAATATTAAATCCTCCTTTCCCTAAAACAATCAAACTGACTATATGGGGATTCTATTTTAAATTATTTTAACATACGACAAAGAATAAAGGAAAACAATAAAGACTGTCCTTGATGTGTCATTTGAAAAGATCTCATATATATATATATATATATATATATATATATATATATATTACATACAAATATACATGTACAGTTGGTACTTCCTCTTCGAAAGTTGGCACAAGACCAGGCATGGTAGTGCATGCCTGTAATCCCAGCACTTGGGAGACTGAGGCAGAAGGATCACCAGAAGTTTGAGGCCAGTCTGGGCACAATAGTGAACTCAGGGCCAGCCTGAAATACACAGCAAGACCCTATCTCAAAAAAAAAAAAAACAAACAAAACCCACCACACTCGCACAGCAAACTAACTGCGTAAGCAGAGAGGTGGAAGAGGAAAAAAAAAGCCTACATCAATGTACAATGGTTAAACCAGTAGTACCTCAATTTTCTGGAACACGACTCAGCAACAAACTAACAAGTCGTAACTATAAACAACTCTGATGACTCTCCACAGGAAAAAAGCAAAATCTACATAGTACTTTATGATTGATTTCATTTATGTAACTCTTTTGAAAAGACAAATGGAGGGAGAAGAGCTTATGGGAGAGTGATGAGTCTGACAGTAATAAAAAGACTACAGGGATCCTGTAATGATGGAACTATTCTGTATCATGATTATCAAATACTGTAATTCTGCGACATATTACTATTTGGATAAACTGGATAAAAGGCACACTAGATCTGTAGCAGTTCTTGAAACTGTACATAAATCTCAAAATAAAAAGTTTAATTCCAAAGAGAAGGCCAAAATGAAATATTTATAAAGTGGTGGGGAAAGAGAATACTACTAAAACTTTTGTTTTTACTTAAAAAAGAAAAGGTCAGGTAACCAAAATATCTAAAAACAATTCAACGACAATAAAGTCTTATATTTTGCTAAGTTTTAAATTGAATGGCTGAGCATTTTACAGTTACAAAGCCAATCTGACTTAAAATTGGGCAAAAACAGTGAATATAAATTTTTCCAAAGAAGATATTCAGAATAACCAACAAGCACATGAAAAGAAGCTCAACATCATTAGAGCAATGCAAATCAAAACCACCCTGAGATACCATCTTACACCCAACAGAATAGCTACTCCCCAAGCAACAGGAAACTTAGTTGTTGCTGAGAATGCAGATCAATCAGAACCTTGTGCACTGTTGGTGAAAATGCCGAATGGTATAGCTACTGCGGAAAATAGTATCACAGTTCCTCAACAAATCAAATGCAGCAGTACTATAAAATACAGCAATCTCACTTCTGAGTATATACCCAAAAGAACTGAAGGCAATGCCTCACAGAGGTATTTATACAAGCATGTTCCTAACAGCACTATTCACAATATCTAAAATATAAAATCAGCCCAAGCGTCCATCTACAGATGAATGTGTAAGTAAAATATGGTAAATACATACAAGTTATTATCCATCCTTAAATATGGCAAGTAATTTTTTTTTTTTTTTGAGATAAGGTCTCACTATGTAGCTCAGGCTGGCCTTAAATTCAGTATGTAGCCCAAGCTGGCTTCAAACTTGTAGTGATTCTCCTACCTCAGCCTCCCCAGTGCTGAAATTATAGGCCTGCACCACCATACCCAGCTCTACAATGTACAATTTACAAATATGTAAACTGATAATTAACCCATTAAAAAAGACCATAAATGGTCTAATGACAAAGATCCCTTGTGAAACATTATGTGTGTAAATTACACAAGAGCACTTACTATTGTAATTAAAGATCAAAATTCATGATACACATATATGATATACATATAATCATGACTATGCATTATAGTAAATATTAAGCAGTTTAAGGAAAATGTTTATAATTAGTTTAAGAATACATAAAAATCATAAAGTAATAACAATATTCATTCAAAAGGTCCTTCTCAGATAACTTTCAAGGGGCAGTTGATAGGCAAAAAAACAAAGGGAACTAACATCTACTTAACAGAATCAATCCTAGGATATTTCTTGGTAAAACAAAGAATATTCAATTTTGTAAATTCCTTTCACCTTTTTCTACTTCCATAGCCAGACAATGTTAGAGAAGGCAAGGGCAGCATGATTTCATGGAAGACCATGGGCAGCAGTAAAAACCACCCCCTTAATGAAGAATAAATTAATCACAGTTATCATAATATTCAATGATTTATATAAAACAATGGCAGGAAATTAAGGGAAGATTTCTGCAGCGAAAAAGTTTATGATAACTATTTATAAAAGCACCTGTTAGCAGACATGTTAAAGTATAAAATATTAGAATATACTATTTATTTTTAATTCATCAAAAATAAAACACATTACTAATGAATCTATAACTTTACACCTAGAAAATACAAACATATCAAATAAATACTAGAAATTTTTCAAAGTCTTTGTAAAGTGTTATAGGTAACAAACACGAAAAATCAATTTCTTCCCTCCATTTAAATAGCCACATAAAAGTACAACTGATGAAAGAGACCCATAGTAGCAGTTATCTTCCAGAATCTATTTAGAAATAAACTAAACCAAAAACGTATGTTCACTGAAAAGATCAAAATATATGCCACACTGGTCACTTTTCTGTCACTGGGGCAATACTGTATAACCGACACCTGCAACTTAAAGGAAGAGAGATTTATTTTGGCTCATGTCTCAGATGATTCAGTCCATAAATGGTTGGTTCCAAGACAGAAACACCACGGCAGAGGGGCACAGTGAAGAGAGATGATCCACCACAGCAGTCAGGAAGCAGACAGCAAAAGGAGGAGCCCAAGAAATAACCTTCCAGGTAATGCCCCCTCAATGACTCCTCTATCCTGGCTCAACACCCCCTAGCAGCACATTAGATAACTGAATTCACCAATCGATAAATCCACTGATAAACAAAGCACCTCCATGATCCAATTGCCTTCTAAACATGTAAGACTTTTGGGGTACATTTTATATCTCAACCCTAACATACACATACCAAGGAGAAACATGGATTTAACAAGTAGAAAATCATAAATATCACTGATGTTCTGGTTATGCTGATGCATACCTGCAATCCCAGCTACTCCTGAGGCTGGAGCAGGGAGATAGCAAGCTCAAGGCTAGCCTGGGCAACTCAGCGAGACTGTTTGAAAATAGAATGGAATGAGGGGATAGCCTCCTGAAACTTAAGAAAATAAAAAGTAAACAGAACAAGTACCTAGTCAGCAAATGGTGTTACAAGTGGTTAGAAATAGTAAAGCTAGGCGACTATTTCCTTATGCAAATATTTTTTTAAAACCTTAGAAAAAATTATGAAAAGTGCAACTTAGTGAGACCCTATCTCAAAGTAAAAGCACTGCAAATTTGATTTCATTATAAATTAAACGTCTGTATAGCTAACATCATAAGCAATGAACCAATAAAAACCAGGTAGAACAAATACAGCAACCAAACACAGTATACCTAAAAGAATTCTTATATTTAACTTGTGGATGTCATTATAGTATTTCTAAATAGTGCATTTAAATCGAGGCATTCTGCCTCCAGAGTCTATGTTCTTTTTTTTTGTACTGGGGATCTAACTCATGACCTTGCGCTTGCCAGGCAGGCACTTACACCACTGAGCTAAATCCCCAGCCCAAAGTCTATATAAAAAAAAGAAAATTATGATGATCAGAAAAAACTTCTGGTAATTGTCTTAGGTCTTTGCCTATCAAAAGCACATCACTGCTTTTCTCTTTTCAAGCCTTCCTATTCTACTCTTATCTCACTCTATAGACACAAGATAGAATTGATTAGAATTGTACTAATTTCAATAACATCAAAAAGATAAGGAAAATGACTCCTAAGGTCTCTCACTTAGAAATTCTTTTAAAAAAAAACAAAGCAGTGTCATGGTTTATATCAGTGGCCCCCAAGACTCATGCAATTATGGACTCTACCAAATCTAGTGTTTGTGATTGGTTCACTGTCTAGCACTTGGATTGATGGTATGAGTGTTACACCCTCCCAGGGGAGTGGAGCCAGGATATGATGTAAAGTGGGAAGAAGGTGTGTGTCTCTCTCTCTTGCCAATTTCCACCTGGCTGTTTGCGGAGGCCATGAACTGCGCCCCACCAAGCTACCCTGCCTTGCAGCCAACTGAGTGTGGACTGAACTGTAAGACAAGAACTGTAAGACACAGAACTGTAAGACATAAACCTTTCCTTTCCTAACTTTGGGTATCAGGTATTTTGTCTCAGCGAGGAGTAAAAAGAAACTAAGACAAGCAGATAAGACATTAGCCTGCTATCAGATAACCATGACCAAGTCAAACAGCATCTAATATATACAGTCCCTGATATTCTGTATTTGAAGTCCACAAAGATTAACAGGTCACCCAAAGGATTCATCTGATGTTGCCAGGATCTTTATCTTTCCCTACAAGACTGAGAGTAAATCTAGAACAAAAGCATCTCACGCTATGTCTCTTAAATCACTTCCAAAATCTCCAGGGGTTGGAAAGTCAAACCGATTTTTTCTAAGATAGGAAACACTGGAAATTCATTGTTAGGTTATAGATTTCTTGTACTGCTTCTAAGATATTGTCTATCTATCTGCATCCAACCTCAGAGAGTATAAAACGGACCTACAGTTTACATTCTAAGGATACTACCATCAGGAATATAAACATGTGCTCCAAACTTTGGGATGATACAAACAATAGAATCTCAATACAAAAAAAGAGCTGCACCAAAATTGCAGCATTTACACTTCATCTCCTCAAGGAGCTTGTCCACAGTAGATGATAAAACTACCAGATTCAGGCTAGGGACATAGCTCAGCTGGACAACACTCACTTGTCCGGCATATTTGAGGGGCACTGCAAACATGTGCAGACACACAAACCAACATCCGAAATCCACCTTTCACAGAGTGATCTAGAGTTACATAGGAAAGAACTATTTCACTTAATGCACTTTATTATAAAAGTAAAGCTTTTTAGAAATATACTTTAGACTTTCATCCCTTTAAAATGACTTACTTATTGTACTACAGGGACTCTTAGCTCAAAATGTCTGAACAAATGTTTGCTTTCATATACACACATGAAGTGAAGGGGAGAGAGAGAAAAAAAACTAGTTTTCACTGTCAGAGACAAGTTACAAATATGGGAAAGAAAAACCTTCCTAGAATGAATCCTGCAGTGCTACAATACAAGTGGGGATATTCTAAAATCATTTTCTCATAGACATACAAATAAATATAAATGTAACTATGTTTGCATACATAAAAATATTCCCTAGCCCTATACCCCAAGAGAGTCTGAGGTAGCAACACAACAGAAGCAATAAACACAAGTTCTCAGAACTTGGCTCCTAAGTACCATTTTCCACTAAAAATAACCAAAGAATAAAAGGTAAGTTTAGAATATTCTAAACTTATAAATAAATTTTGAGCATATAAATACTCAAAAAAAAGTCAAAAAGAAAATAAGCCATCTGGAAGTTTTCACTGGCCGAATTAGTAACAACTTGAGCATCAAAATAAATGCTAACAGCTGGTGTGGTGGCTCATGGCACTAAGGCTGACAGGGGAAGGGCTGAAAGTCTGAGGGCTACATATCAAGGCCCTATATCCAAATACATACATACATACATACATACATACATGATAATGGATTATCATGTATGTTTCCTATATCCATACATGTTAATGGATATAGGAAACCACATATCTATGTACATGTAAATATAATCTGATGAGGAATAAAATATTTACATAGTTTCAAACTACCTAACTCCTGAAATATCTATTACAAATGGTGAAGTATCTATTACAAATGATGAAATATCTGGAGTAAAGGAAAAATCTGGCAGTCACAACTTGTTATCACCTAAAGAGAATATCAGTAACAGGACAAATCAAAATTGCCAGCCCCTTGCTAAAACACAAAAAGAATGCAGCATCACATCTACTATAACCCTACCAAAGAGCTAACCATAAAATCTAACCTAAGCTCTAACCATGAAAAATATCAAATTCTACTAAACAGGCTTATAATTTTCAAAAGTATCAACATCTTTAAAAACAAAAATTGTTCCACATTGAAGAATAAAGGAAGGCTGAGGCAGGAAGACTGAAAATTCAAGTCCTATCTAGCCACTTACCAAGACCTGTCTCAAAATTAAAAAGGGCTGAAATATGCAGCATAGTAACTCTGGGTTTAATGTCCAATACCAAAAAAAAAAAAAAAAAAAAAAAAAAAAAAAAAAAAAAAAAAAAAAAAAAGAAGAAAAGAAGAAAGAAAGAAAGAAAGAAAGAAAGAACCAAAATGGAATATTGAGGGTAACCAATGAGGTTTAGAGGTTATTGTGTATTATTTCCTGAGTTTGAAAATTATGATGTTATTATGCAAGAGAATATTCTTGTTTATAGGACATAAAGATGTAAGTATGTCAAGGTGATAAGACATCATGGTTCAGCAACAAAAATGGTTCCAAGTTTTCCATAGGTCTATCATTGTTTCCAAAACTAAAATCTGAAAGAAAAAAATTTAAACTTGGAAACAGTGCTGAAAATCTAGAAAGGGTAACCTACAGACAAAAACAGGAAGTAATTTGAGAATACCAGATGGACTAAGGGAGGAGGATGATAAAATGCAATATAGTAATACCCTTTATCTGGGGTTCCACATTCTACAGTTTTAGTTGTGGTCCACCACAGTCTGGAAATGCTAAATAGAAAACTCCAGAAACAGACAATTCAAGTTTCTGTGTCCCGCAGCATTCCTTTATCCAGCATATATCCCAAGCTGAATACATTGCTTACCTATTAGTTACTTAATAGCAATGTAGGTTAACATTTCAAGTACACAGATACTGCAGTGCTTGTATTCAAGTAACCCTTATTTTACTTAACAATGACCTCAAAGGGCAAGAGATGCTGGCAATTCAGGTATGCCAAAAAAAAAAAAAACCATTAAGTGCTTTCTTTACGCACAAAAGTTCAAGTTTTCAACTTAAAGAATGAAAAAAAAATTTCTGTCTTGAGGAACCTAAATTATACATTAAGAATGTACCTGTCAGGTGGTGTTTTGTTTTGTTTTGTTTTGTTTTGTTTTCTAATTAAGAGAGTGTCTCAATCTGTAACTCAGGCTGGACTAAAACTCACTTAGACCAAATTGGCCTCAAACTCACAACAATCCTCCTGCATCAGCCTCCCAAGTGCAGAGATGATAGGCGTGCACACTAGGCCCAGCAAGAATGGACTTTCAAGGCAGGCATGTTGGCACATACCTGTAATACCAACATTCTGAGAGACTAAAGAAAGAGGATATGAGTTGAGCTTAAGCAATTTAGTAACTCAGCAAGACCCTGTCTCAAAATTTAAAAACAAACAAACAAACAAAAAGAATCAGTTGTGCTACTTTTTTGTTGTAGCACCTCAAACTGCAAAAATTGCAGCAACTGCATGGCAAGGTAGGTTGCTCACCCTGGGTTCCACTCTAAGCGCTAAAGGGGGGGGCAGTTACAGCCATGATGTGTGGCCAACAGCTTAGTTACTATGGAAATGTACTCAATTCCACTGGCTGGTAGTTGACAGAAAGTCATGACAGAGACCACTAAGCAGAATCCTCAGCCATTGGCCTGTTACAAAAGCTTGATTTGTGTTTTCCCTTAAGGCATTCAGGTAAAGGTAGTTTTTGCTAAAAAACCATGACTCGGGCTGGGGATTTAGCTCAGTGGCATAAGCGCCTGCCTTGCAAGCAGGCAGTCGTGAGTTCGATCCCTGGTACCGATTAAAAAAAAAAAAAAAAAAAAAACCCATGACTCTTCACTTGGGCCTACAAATATACACCCAGTAGATAACTAAAAATACAACAAAACTTGATTTTTACTTTGTATTCTTTGTTACTGTAAATCTCTGGGTCTAACTCCCTTCTCAGCTTTACATAGACATACGTTTATCATTTAGGGAGTGTCAGTCTAAAAACTGGCAAAACAAGATTGATTACTGATTAGCCCTGAATTTCAATTCATCTCCCTTCAAGACCGAGAACATGAAGGTAAGAGGTTTACAGCCACAAACAAATTGACAATTATGTCTGCAAGTCTCCAAATTGTACTAAACTCACAATCACTTTAGATCCAGGAAAAGCAGAGCTCAACACAACTGAAACCACCACAGACACACATTTCATGGGAATGGAACTGCCCCTAAAGCCATGAGGATTCCACAGCTATGAAGCCAGGACTAAGACAATGACCAAATGGATATTAGCCCACCAGTTAATCCTTAAAACCTGCCCTGCTACCTCTGCAAGTGGGCCAGTCTGACTCCCTTCATCAGACAACACCACCCCTCTCCGCAGTCAATCAAGCTAGAATCCTTTTTTACTTTTCTTACTCTCTTTTTTGTTAAAGGTCATCCTGATCTTTGTCATTTCCTTAAACTGAAGTCCCTCACCAGTTTTTCTTACTTTCTAATTAAAATTTTTTCTGTCAATCTGTGCCTTTGTTTTAATACCCATTATTAGTAAAAGCAAGGACTCATGCTAGCCAGTGACAGTATCATCTGCAGTTTCAGTATTCACTGGAGCAGTAAAGGGGAACCTTTTAGAGACAAGCCCAAACTGCAACCCCAAACCAACTTATTTGTCACAAAGTGCCAGCCCTGCAATTAAACCTGAATACTGAGGTTTTAGTTTAGACCCACAAAAAGCAAAACAAAAATAAAAGAAACCTTGGGCAGGGTGCGGTGGCACATGCCTGCAATCCTAGCACTCACTCAGGAGGCTGAGCAAGAGGAATGCTGTGGGTTCCAGTCCAGCTTGAGCTTTAAAGTGAGTTCAGCTGAGGACTTAGTTCAGTTGCATAAGCACCCCAAGTGTGCGGTCCCAAGTTCGATCTCCGGTACTGATTTAAAATATATACATATATATTTAAATAAAGTGAGCTCAAGGCCAGCCTGAACTGCATAGTGAAACCTTGTCTCAAAGAAAACCAAAACAAAACAAAAAACCTCACACAACTCATGACATCATCACAGAGAGAGCTCTGTGTGCTCGCTGTGGCACCTGTACCACAGATCTGCCCTCACAGTCATCAGCAGTCAATCAACCAGATAATAAAACCATAATAGAGCACTGTATAAAGATCTAGTACAGCTTTCTGAATTGTGGAAGAGCTGATAGACAGTTTAACTGCAAAAATAGGAAGAAGTATCTCCTGAAGGACAGAAAACACCTGTACTAAGAAATCAATCTATTCAGCTGGGTGCATGCCTGTAATTCCAGCACTTGGGAGGCTGAAGCAGGATGACTGCCACAAGTTTGAGGCCAGCCTGGGCCAGATGGTGAGTTCAAAGCCAACCTGAACTACAAAGTGAGACAACCCCACCTTAAAAAAAAAAAAAAAGGTCAAGCTATCCACATATCCTAAAGGAAAAACACATTAGTTAAATACTTCTTCCTTTCTTCTTCTAAGAAATTCCCCAATAAGACCAAGTTCTGTATGGGCTACAAAAGTGCACTTGAATGACTAGTACAAGCCATGCATAATATGAAACTTTGACTACCATGAAAAATGACACATTTAAAGAAAAAGTAAAAGTATAACAAACATACAAAGCACATACTTTCAACTGCAGGAAACAGAAAAAAATGTTAAAATAACAACCAGTATCTCAGAGACTCTAGGTTACATGTAGGCCAAAAAACAACTAAAAAAAATCAGTCTGACAGTGGCTCACACCTGGCATCCCAGCTACTTGAGAGGTCAAGGCAGGAAAACCTCAAATTTAAGGCCAGCCTGACACCCCAGCAAGACCCTGTCTCAAAATAAAAATACAGATGTAGCTAAATCATAGAGGGCTTATCTGTCACACACAAGGCCAATCCCAGTACTCAAAAAAAAAGTATTATTATTTCAACAGTTTACAATCACAGTGCGAAGCCGGGCATGGTGGTACACACCTGTAATCCCAGCACTCAGGAGGCTGAGGCAGGAGGATCAATGTGAGTTCAAGACCAACCTGGGCTACAAAGTGACCTCAAGGCCAGCCTGAATTGCACAGTGAGAACATGTCTCAAAATAAAACAAAACAAAATAAAATTACAACTACAGTGCAAATTCAACAGTTGGCAATACTAGTACCTTACCAAGAACAAAGGCAATCCTATTAGTGATATATGGAACATTATAGTACATTCCCAGATTTATTTTTTAAATGCTACTTGCTCTTGGGAGTATCTTTAATTAAATTTAAAAATTAAAAATAAAGCAAGGGGTGAAAATGAACCTCAGTGGTACACTGCTTGCCTATGTTCAATCTCAAGCACTGCAAAAAATAAAATAAAAAGTGTATCCGTAATGAAACTGTAAACTTTTTATTTTTGCTTGTAAATGCATAATGAAATGCATTAACATTTGGAAAGTATGTGTAAGTCAACGCACCAGTATTTTCCAAATGGCAAATGTATGTTACAAAACCATAAATAGGTAAAAGATACATGCAAAATACAAAAGAAACATAGAAAGAGTTTAATGAAAAAATTAAGAAATAAGAATTTCACAAATACAATTTCAGATTCAAAATGATATTAACTAAGCAACTACAACTTAAACCAGCATGGGGGTGCATGCCTGCAATCCCTGTACCAAAGGAGGTTTGAGATAAGCAAGACTGTCTCAAAATCTGAAAAATTTTAAAGGCCAAGAATGTAGCACAGAGGTACAGAGCCTTGGAATGGGTCCCAAGTACCAAAATAAACAAATAGATAAGGAAGGGGGGCAGTGGGAAGGAAGCAAAGTTACTGTACTACTTGTTAAATCTGGTATATCAAGTACTTGTCAAATTTTAGTATCTGACACTATTTACAACTATCTAAAAAGGCAATGGCAATATTTTTCCCTTTTCTAATTATATACCTGTTTAAGACTGTATTTCCTTCAGAAACTTCAACCAAAACAACATACCGCAACATATGGGTTGAAGAAACTGATATGAAAATTGAGCTGCTTTCTGTTAAGTCAAACACGAGACTTGCAAAAATACAAAACTGCCACTCTTCTTACTAAATTGCAGCAAAAGTTCATATCCTATGGGTTCCACATGTATGGATTCAACCAATTGCCAACTGAAACTTTACATATTCTCAATCACCTGTGTAAATATTAAAGGATTCTAACATCAAAAACTTTGAGAATAGTGTCCTCCCAGCTATTACAAATTTCTTGTAATTATACTGTATTATAACATAGTATAGAGCCACTCCTCCAACAGACAATTGAAATATAAAAAGTACTCTGCCCCCAAATAAGTCAACCCAGACTACTTAACTGATGCCCCCTGACTTGTTAATAGTGTAACTTGATTTTTTCACTTTATAATGATGCAAAAGTTACATATGCAGGGGAACCATACCTCAAATTTTGATCCTTTCCCTGGCTACCAATCCAAGATATGATATTTTCTCACAGCTGTAGCACAAGATCTCAAGGCTCAACAACCACTATACAGTGTACTGAATTGCCAGAGTTTTTTAAGTATTTAACTACATGAGATATTCAACAGTATTATAAAACAAGCTCTATTAGGTGATTTAGCCTAACTACAGGTGGTGTCCTAGGAACACTTAAGGTAGGCTAAGCCAAGCTATGTTAGTTTAGTTGTACTAAGTACATTCTTTGTTTTGGCTTTCCTTTTTTTTTTTTTTGGTTTTTTTGAGGCAGGGTCTCACTACACAGTTCAGGCTGGTCTTGAATTCACTTTGTTGCTCAGGTTGGCCTGGAATTCACAGTGATCCTCCTACTCCTGAGTGCTGGAATTACAAGCTTGCACCACCACACTCAGCTACTAAATGTGTTCTTGACTTACAATATTTTGCAGTTATTAAGGGCTTATCAATACATAATGCCACCATAAATTGAGGAGCATCTATATTTTCAAAGTTATTCAATAGGAATGTCATATTCCTTTACTGTAATATTAAGGGTCAGAACTTTATAATACTGTCAATGTGCCTTTTTCACCCTTCCTAGCACACCAAAAAGTCAAGAAATAGTTCATATATAAAGGCAAATGGGCTCTGCCGTGTGGTGGTACACAACTGTAATTCCAGCATTCAGGAGGCTGAGGCAGGAAGATCCCCATGAGTTTGGGGCCAGCCTGGACTACACCGCAAGTTTTAAAGGCCAGTCTGAGCTAGAGACAAACAAAAAATAAACAAACAAACAAAAAACAGTTAATGGGCTCTGAATGACAATGTCCCTATGAATGAAGTCCCTGGGTTTTAGAATATCTGCTTTGATGTACTTCCGATGTACTTCCTAGCTTTTCTACTATATTCTATGTACCTAAATTCACAAATTAATGACCCTCAGATTTGCAAAGCTTTAATCTCTGATACTCATTTATTGTCTTACATGCTATCATTTATGTAGCACAGTAAGGTCTTCATCCAGTAGTGTCTGGAACAAAATCTGAAGTGACAAGAATGAAATGTGTGACAGAGCTCCAATGTATTTATTTCATAAAGAAAAAAAACAATTTCAGAATTTTAGGGACAGAACACATTTAACTTGAGATAAGACAGGAGCAAATGTAACAAAACAGAGGACGTACAGAGAATTAAGTTTACATGTTTAAGAAGGCCAAAATGATAATAAAAGCAGAAGGCAGAAGGGGTGGTAAAGATCATGACATGACACTGATTTATAGCAATCTAACACAACTTCAACAATTAATTCTGGGAGCATTACAAAGGGGAAAAATGAGGAAACAAGGTACAAAAACAAATAGTATTGAATATCAAAATACCAGCTCTACACTGAGTTGGAAGGTAAAAAAAAACAAAATGGGGCTAATCAAATAAATTTATTCTCCTGCATGTTTTGAACAGTATTTTTGAGATGATAAATATGAGCAAATAAAGTTTGAAAAAGGGGAAAGGTAAAATGTTAAACCTAATTGATAAATATAAAAAATATGGGAAGTAAATGAAGCTGACTATAAAATTAGGAAGCTAATAGAAGAAAAAGCTGAATACTACCAAGATTTCTTTTTTACAATTACAAAACCAAAGCCAAATGAGAAAGTCTAAGTAGGTTAAATCTGAAAACGGAGTAACATGGTCCAAAGGTTAGGGATAATAGGCAACCAAAAAGAAAATAATGTGGAGGAAAAAAAACAAGGAAAAGTGGAGGGCAACAATGACAAAACAATTTACTTAGATAATTCAAAAGTAAATACTGAGGCTGGGGATTCAGCTTAGCAGCATAATCACTTGCCTTGTAAGTACACCATGGTTGTGAGTTCGGTCCCCCATACCGATTAAAAAAAAAAAAGTACTACAAAATCTTAATTCATATATTTTCTATGGCAACAACAATGGTGAGGGGTAGTTTTCTTAAGACAGGGTCCCACTGTGTAGTTCATGTTGGTCTCAAACTCACAGCAACCCTCTTGCCTCATCCTACCCAGTGCTGGGACTACAGGCATGGGCCAGCACACATGGCCTAGGAAAAGATATCGTTTGAGGTTTGTGACAGGTATTTCCAGAAATAAATAAAGCAGATAGAAAAATGATCAAAACAAACAGTTAAAATGAAAATGCAAGCAACATAGGATAGTTAAAAAGAACTGGGCTAAGTAGCAATTAGAAAAAAATTACTTTCCTATCCAAAATCTCTTTTTTTTTTTTTTTTTTTGGTAGCGGGGATCGAACTCATGACCTCATGCCTACCAAGCAAGTGCTTGAACCGTCAAGCTAAATCCCCAGTCCTCTACCCAAAATCTTTTAAATACACCTAATCCTAAATACTGTCATACACTAGTTCTACAACAAAAGCAGCTGAACTCTACATCGTATTATCTATAAGCAATTATTTCAAAAAAAAGCCTAAATATGGACCTAATTTTCTGAAATTTTAAAGTGTCTTAGCTCAATAACAAAGATCTCTAAACAGAATATTAGACTTATTTAATATACTAGTAATGTGAAATAGCTACAGTTATCACTTAACAGCAGCACACAATAAAAATTTGATTTCCATAAGCTTTTAAACATAAAGTTAACAATAGCTTGACCTCAACTGGCAAGATTTCATAACGACACTTGAATTAGCTGAAGTTTTGAAAACTCATTACTTTCCTATAAAGATAACCTTCATATATTTTGTGTAACATAAGCAAACACTTTGGAAGTACTCTATATTTTCTTTTGACAGTTTCTTTTTTTTTTTAATATAACAAAAGTCATACAATACTAAAATATACCAATATTGAAGCCATCAAAAATATTTTAACTTTTTAAAGCCTCTTTTCAAACCTTTGTCCACATTTTAAATAAAGCTTTAACAGTATTTATAGTTCTATGGTAGTATACAAATTTAAGTTCATTAATTCAGTGCTAAACTGAATTTCAAGTAAACCACGAAATAAAACCTTATTGAAGGTGAAAAAAAAGAACCAAAACCAACTACATAGGTGAACATCTTGCTTCTGAAAATGTTACCAGACTCTAAACACATTACCCTTCATGAAAAAATTAAGAATGGCCTTTAGAAACAGAGATTTAGTCTACTTCAAGTCCTACAATATTTTTTAAAAATAATATGAAATTTACTTATTCTGAGAAACCATCTTTGGAAAGTGATGATTCTCTGTAAAAGACTTGCTCTACTATGGCTTTGTTGCTCTGAGGCCAAGTATAATCCATATAAGGAAACTGAAGTTCAATGTCATTTATTTTGTTCCCCTCTTTCAGATGCTCTTTTGCTTCCAAATGATATGTCCCAAAAGTATAAAGTAGATGTTACGTACTGTACATTCCTTAATAAAGCTAGTTTAACAGGAATTACTTGATGATTCACAAATTTTACCAAGACTTTAAAAACAAAAGCCTCCAGAGAACAAGCTCTAGAAACAAAACACAGTAATAATTCATTAAAAGATCCTCTTTTTAAAATACTTAAGATAAAGCAGCATAGAACAAGTTGTGAAATTTGATCGTGATCTTTAATCCCTACTTTTCTCTTTCAACCAAATAAAATTAAGTTTTCCTTTAGATTTCCGGTAATTACTTTGGCAGCATCTGATTAACTATAAACATGCAAGTATACAAACCAACAGAATATCATATGTATTTAATATCTGTGCAAAGGTACTGTATCATCTTCCACCTCTCTTTACCACAAAAGCACTGGAAAAAAACTGAATTTAAAAAAACACACCACCACCACAGGAAAAAGTTTGGGCTTGCTGCAATCAGAACTAGCCTGTTCTGTGCAGACTACGCATTGGGCCAGCAATGTTCACGGCTCTGACTGGTGGAATGTCTGCCAGGCTTCACGAATTCCGGCCCGTACACTGAGTATCTATACCACTTATTAAGCAGAACCAAACACAAACAGGTGAGCCGAAACAGACATGAAGAAGGTGCAATTCACAAGTACAGTTTCTTATTACAATAAATGTGATTCCCAAAGAATCGTTTTAACCGATTTACTTTTCTTACATAATCTGTTCCAAACTGTACAGAAACCCTAACAAATCAACTAGTTACAGGTGCGCACTGCTTTTTAAATCATGCCTCCCTCTTAATCTGTAATCCTTACAATCTCCTTTTTCTTAACGGATCAGTTACAACAAGCCTACCAGACACAGTACAGTACTTGGTTTTCGATTACTCAAGCATTTTAACCATTATAGGTGTAACTAAAGAAAGTTATTATCCGCCCTAAAAAACAACTAAGAATGTCCAATTAAGTTTCTAAAATCTGACTAAATAATATTTAGAAGGGCCTGAACAAAAACATCACCGTGTACGATTAACGCAAAAAAAATAATAATAATCGGCAATCAACATAAATGTGGCAGCCATGTCAAACGCAGTACCACTCGCGGTAGACACTGAACTTTCTTCCAAAACAAAAGTTGCCACCTTCAGCAACTTAACATACATTTTATATGTCCTGGAAAACTACGATTTCTGGACTTTGGGCTGAACAAAGGCGCTCTTTATTCGGGTTGCTGAAAACTTTTCGTCCCACCACTTTCTTAGAACCTCTTTTTAAAAAACAACCGAAGTCCAGATGGTAGAAAGGGGACAGAATCAGTTCTGGTATTCAGCTCGCAAAGTAAAATCCACTCCAGCACGAAAAAAGGACAATTCGGGGTAACTTTGGCAAACTGCAAAGCACTAAGTACCGTGTGCTTTCCGGCCCAAGAACTTTGTGACTTGCGGACACTTTTCGTGTAATTACCTTTCAGTCGGACAGCGTCTCAGGGCAGCTTTTTCAAGGCTCCGCTTGACATGATTTCCTTCCCTTCGTGAGTCACTTAGGACCCAGCCGAGTTTCTCCGTCGGGCGAGCGGATGTGGAGTGGCCGCCAGCCGTTCGCGGGTTGGAGGCTCTGGTGGGGGCTGGGACGCAGGCTGGCTTCCTGGTCTCGAGTTTTGCAGGAGTTTCCCAGCCCCAACCAGGATCTCCGCCGAAGGAAGAAAAAAAACTTTTCACTCGTGACACCGCCCGGAATTGCCGTGCGAAACTCACTTCCTGCCTCGGCGAAAAGCAGGATCCAGTCAGTCCAGGGGAACCCGGAAAAGCAGCCCGACGCGCGCCGTGGAGGGGGAGGGGACGGGTGGCCGCGGAGGGCCGCGGGCTCCCGACGGCGGCGCAACGCGGCCCGGGGGGGCCCAGACGCGGCCCCGGCGCCCGGCTAGCCTCGGCCGCGCTAGGCCGCCGCCTCCTCGCCGCGGCCGCCGCCCCCAAAGCCGGGCGGGGAGGTTATTGTCTCGATAGCGCCTGCCGCGCCCTTCGCGGGCGTCGCGGCCGCCGCCCCGAGCGACACTGGGAGCCGAGGGGCCGGGAAGGCTCGAAGGCGGCCCCCTCCCCGGGCCGCCCGCCCGCCCGCCCGCCGGTCCGTCCCCGCCTTCCCCTCGCGCCCTCGTGTCCTCTCCCGTCTTCCCGCCGCCGTCCCTCGGCGCACTGCTCAGGAGCTGGGGGCGGGCGGCGACCCGGTCTCCTCCAGCGCTCGAGGGGCCGCGGCAGGGGCCGAGGCTTCGCACCGCGCCGCCGCGCCACCTTCACGCGCGCGAGAGACCGCGAGGGCCGGGGAGGGGGGAGCGGAGAGAAAGGAGGGACGCGGCTGAGGTGGAGGGGAGTCACAGCCTCGCAGGCCGCGGCGGTAACAGCGCCACCGCCCCGGCGGCGAGGGGGAAGAGGCTGCGCGGCGGCTCCGCGACGAGGGCGGGGGCGGGGCGGCCTCCCGCCGGCTGCGCCCCAACCGCCAACAGCCGGGCAGAGGGCCGGCGCGAGCCAGTCAGCGCGCGGGGGCGGGCGGCGACGTCGGCGGGGGTGGCGGGCCGGGGGCCGGGGGCCGCGGAGGGAGGGGCGCGGCGCGGCCCGCTCGGGCCCTGAGCCTCGGAGTGGGCTCTTGGGCGACGCCGGCCAGCGAGAGGAGGCGCCCGCCGCGCCGGCCTATCGAGTTTCTTTGTACGACAGTAATCGGTGCAAAAGGTTGTTCCAGTCCAGCCCCGATTTAAAGGCAGCAGGTATCTCTTTCAGCTGTCGCGCTCCGACTTGCTCTTGGCTCTAATGGCTCGCTCAGGTTGCAGGAAGCCACCGCGACAGCTCGGCGGAGCTTCCCAAGCCGCCCTGGCCCCGGCCCCGGCCCAGAGCTCGCTCGCGCAGCCTCGCACCGGCGGGGAGACAAAGCTGGCTCTGAGCGAAGGAGAAACGGCCCGCGAAATTGCCTCAAGATAGTGCCTTTGTTAGAGGAGACATTGGGTCCTCTCCAAATGCGACGCAGGTTTCCAGCCCAGCAGTGTCCGTGGTGCAGTCGTTGAATTGAGCTGGTCCGATCGATCCTTCAGCCTGGCACGGTTTGCGTTTTTTGCGGAGAGTGTCTCCTAAGCATTCTGTCAACACATATGGCATAGAAAGCCTCAACCATAACATTGGAGTTTTTGCAGTTCTTGCATTAAATATGTTAGCAGACAAGACGTCCTTGTTTTACCCAGAGAAGGAACAGAGTAGACAGAGCAAATCATCCTCCACCCCCACTCTGCTGTACTTAACTGTGTATACTGACGGTAATTAGTCTTTTGGTCCCTGAAGTCACTGGTTGAGTTCTTCTGTCTGTGTTCCAGAGATAATTTATTACCAAGTTTGAGTAAAGAGCTATATGCCCTACAGATGATTTCTGGCTTGCATCCAAAGAGAAGAGTTGGTAAAAAGTCCACACCAGGGAATGATTTACCTGAGTTCTCCGATAGTGACAAAATAAGTAACTGCAGAGATACTTAAGTTATTTTGAAAAGAGGTGGGAGCATTTCCACTACATCCAAAACTGCTGGAATTAACAGTTCCTTAGCATAGAATGTAAGTTGAAGACTTACAATACGGAAATGTTCAGGTATATTCAGGGCTAAATCAAGAGCATTACCTAGAAGCTAGGAAATGACAGGCAGGCGTACTAATAATACGAAGCTTGGTGGCTATCTTATGTGAATATGAATCTTAATCTCTGTGTGAAAAGCTAATGAATTATACAGAATGTTTTTAATGGTAATGAGAAAGATTTTACTCCACAAAATGATTTGAGCTTAGCCCTGGGCTGAAAGACTCACTCACCTACAGCGTCCCAAAGTGCAGTATCTCCCATATTATGGAAGGCCACTGTATTTTAGAATTCCTTCGATGCATCTTGTCTCAGGTTGATTCAGTTCAAGGCCCTTTTTACTGTAACACCATAGACTATAGATTCAATTCCCAACCCCCTGGGGGGCCGGGGTGGAGGGAAATAGCAGTATAAATTCAAATAAACCTAACCTGCCAGTAGGGCTAAATATCACCCCTAGGCTAAGACTTGCCATTCTGTTAGGTTTTTTTTTTAACTCATACTTGGGACCAATCTATAATTCAGGCTAGAAAAGTCTATCACCAAAACCTCTTACCAAAGTACCTTGACCTCTGCTGTTGCATTTTATCCCTCTGAGTTTATTTCTCTAGCACAAATCCATAATCCTGAGAAAGCTAATATTTTAAGCCTGAATGGTTATTTATGCCCAATTCATCAGATTGTTTCTCTAAAGCCGCTTTTGATGGGAGGGAAAAATAGAGATAACATATGCTGATGCTAAAAAAACAGGAGTGGGAAGTGTGTTCTCATTCCTTGAAGCAATGTATGGAATACAGGCAATAAAATGACCCCAGTTGATTATTAAATAAGTCTGTACTTACATGGTAAGAATGACCCCCAAAACACTAGCTTTAAGAGAATGGAAACCTGGATACCCTTGTCAACAGTTACCTATTTTGTCAATATTTCTTTAATAAATTACTTTCCCAAGAATTCTGTATCTGTGAAATGACAACTATATGATAAAGGTATTCAGTAATCAGAAATAATGATTCATCTTTGTGATTCATCACTGACTACTTAGTTCTAACTCATATGAGCAGCACAAACAGATACAGACAAATCATCCAGTAGTTCCTTCTTAGAAGGCATTCTGTTCCATGCTTTACAGATTAGTTTCCTTTGGTAAATCCTCCAAGTGGACCTTGAACTAAAGATGGGATGAACTTTTATTTATGACTGAATAGAGAACTAAACCCCCATCTTAAACAAGTCTGCCTAACTCTGATTCTGTAATAATTAACTAAATTCTATCATCTTAGAGGATAACCTAATAAATGTTTATTACTAGGAGAGCTGCATTTTCCCACTATGACTCACTAAATTCTGTGAAAAGCAGGGTATCTTTTCTTTGGGATTCCCATTCCAAAACCAGGACTAAAGAAAGGACTAACTGTCTGCTAAAGATAGTCTACTTTATCTAAGAGATAACCTTAAGCCTTAGGCATTCCAGGGAACATACACAGTATCCATCAGAAAAAAATGACCTTTGCTAAGGGAGAGTATATCTGGTATTTTAAAAATGAAACTCGGCTGGGCATAGTGGCACATGCCTATAATCTCAGCACTTGGAAGGCTGAGGCAGGGTCACTGTAAGACCCCAGGTTGGGCTATATAAGGGAGTCCAAGGCCAGACCCTGTCTCAATAAATAAATAAACAAACAAACAAACAAGCAAACAAACCTCCCCCAGTGACTCCCCTACACCTCCAAGGCACTGTGCCTGAGCACTGGGGAGACCTAAGTAGCAGAAGATAGAGAAAATTTTGAAATGATCTTTTTTTTTTCTTTTCCTAACTCCTAACAATGAAAATTAGTTACCCAAAACCAAAGCAATGTTTGAGAAAAATGAATCTTCAAACTAGCATAAGGTTAGATTCAAAAGAAGTCCAGAAGTACCAAGTTAATTAGGCCAAAATGCATGTGAATATATGTTTTTAGAAGAGACTTGACGTCCTTATTTCACTTCTATCTTAGCACCCTGATAGAGGGCAGGAGGTCAGGGTGGCAACTTTGAGACAAAGGGGCCCATAGCCTCAAAAGAGGTTTTATATTTGAGAATAGAATCATTCCTCCCTTATGCTTCTTTTAAGCACATTTTCAGTAATGTTTTATGAATCACAGGGCAAGTCTGCCTCTGTCTATGAAAATCTTTGTGAAAGTTGTAAAGTCTTTTTTCCCATAGCACAGTAGTCCCCTCATATACATATATGTATATTCTAAGATACCCAGTAGATGCCTGAAACTGCAGATGGTACAGGACCTGATAGGTCCTGTTTTTCAAATCTATACATACCTACGAGACAGATTAATTTATAAATTTGTCATATAACAAGATTAGCAACAGCAACTAATAAGTAAATTGAACAACTATAAGAATATACTATTAAAAAAGTTATGTGAATATGGTCCTCCTCTCTGAAAATATTATGAACTGTACTCTTGTGATGTGATAGGATACAGTGCCTATGTGACAGGATGAAGTGAGATAAGTGATGTAGGCAATAAGAGTTCCTTCAGCTTAAGTACTGTGGTGCCACGACAATCAATCTGACAACAGCTCCTGGGTATCTAATGGGCAGGTAACATACACAGTGTGAATACACTGGAAAGGGGGTGATTCATGACTCAGGAAGGTCAGAATGGAATGGCATAAGATCTCATTTTGCTACTCGGAACAACATGCAACTGAAAACTTACGAATTGTTCATTTCTGGAAATTTCCATTTAATATTTTCAGACCAGGATTGACCCAGGGTAACTGAAACAATGAAAAACAATACTGGGGAGAAGGGGAACTACTCTGTGTGCTTGATAATCTTTTTTCCCTCTCCTATCCATTTTACAAACTATAAAAGTTAAATTTCTTTCAGATGTATGATGAAATTTTAAAATGTGTGGAAAAAATAAACAATACCTAATGATTTGTGTGGCTTTTGAAACAACACTTTTTGAAATAGAAACTTGGCTCTGAGTGACCCTGGGCAAGTTCCTGAACATGGTAAACATAAATTTGAGCTTCTGCATCTCTAAATAGAACTATAATACTACTTTGCAGATTTTTGGAAAGACTAAATGGAACAATGCTAGTAGAGTGCTAAGCACATTAGTTGGCAGACTCAAAAGTGTTAGCTATTCTTAGTAGTGTACTTTTAAATGCATTGATGATATGTCATGCTTCCATCATTTCTAAGGCCATCATTCTCTGTCACCCAAAGCAGACATTTTTAATAATTACATGGGAACAACAAATGTAAAACCAGGATTATTCTGAGACAAATGACCATCCTAATAATTTTCCATTCGGTTGCTTTCTTCTGATTCATGTCCCCCCACTAAAGCTCTGTAGAGTAAATCATAACCTATTTCTATGATATTACAAATATGCATACCTCTTCCCAAATCATAGTAATACTAAATCCGCAAAAGAAGTTTAAATACTGATACTTGCCTCCTTTCAATTCAGCTTTCAGTTAACAATTTTATCTATCTCTGAGTAACAAAATTACTTATTTCCTACTCAATGAAACTCATGCTTAATGAATTAAATCTTTTTGTCTATAGTTTTCTATTGAACTCTTCAGCACCAAAAACACAATGAATATAGCTAATTTGAGATATAAGAAGAGGTTAAAGGCCTTCTAAAATCTCGGCTATGTTACAAAAAACTTAGTTAAGCATCATATCACTCCTATTTCAGAGTAAAAGTAAATCCTCTATATTGTCAAAGACTACCAGATTATAGCCCTAATACTGGATAAATCTCACCTAATCTGTTTTAATCAGTATTTGGAAACTGATACTCCTCAACTGGATCTTCTAAAATAA
The DNA here is from genome assembly GCA_004027295.1 of Dolichotis patagonum. NCBI lineage: Eukaryota > Metazoa > Chordata > Mammalia > Rodentia > Caviidae > Dolichotis > Dolichotis patagonum. The sequence goes on along the minus strand of PVJX010008281.1, from coordinate 23,869 downwards.
TTCTGAATATGAATTGAGCATAGTGGTGTGAGCCCATAATCAGCTTCTTAAGAACTGACGTAAAAAGATTGTAAGTTCAAATCTAGCCTGAGCTACATACACTGAGACCCTGTCTCAAAAAACAAACACACAGAAACCATGTGAAACAATTAGAAGATGCTTTAATATTCCTATCTCCTTCCCTTAGAAAAAAATTTATTTAGGGGAAATTTTCTGCGAATTTCCTTTAAAAATGCTGGTCTAAATAATAACATAATTTTAAATTCTTCCTATCCTGTTTTCCCTAGGCCCCCCCCACCTTTGTTTTTATGCCATTAAATTAACAGCAACCATCAAATCGGTCATTCAATTTTGGTTTTTTTGTTTTGTTTTCATTTTTTCAGACAAGACCTTGCTTTATAGTTTAGGCTGGCCTTAAACTTACTAGGTAGCCCAGGCTGACCTTGAATTCACAGTGTTCCTCCTGCCTAGGCCTCCTGAGTGCTGGGATTATAGACACGTACCACTATGCTCAGCTCAATCATTCAATATTTTAGCTTTCTTAGTTTTTAATTACTTTTACTTTTCTGATTTTTCTACTTCTCCATTACAGATGCTTAATTCCTCTTCTTTTATTCTTGAAACTCCCTCTGAGGCTTCTTGTTTTCTTATACATATCATCCAAAGCAGGGCACAGCAATGCATACCTGCAATCCTAGCACTTGGGAAGCTAAGGCAGGAGGATTGCTGTGAGTTTGTGGCCAGACTAAGATACATAGTGAGTTCAAGCCTAGCCTTCACTACATACTAAGACCCTACCTCAAAAAAAAAAAAAATCATTCATATTTCCTACTCTGCAGCATACCAACTATTAATAGAAATCCACTTTGCCTTAAAATGATATTTATTTATACTTAGTATGTAGAAATAAATGTGTAAAGAAGAGATAGTTTTAAAATACAGGTGTTTTATAATTCTTTTTTATTGTTGATATTTTATTTACTTGATTGCTGGCCATTCTACCTCACAGATAATTTCTGTGTTGTCTTTTGTAGTAATGAAACCTAACCAATAATTTTCTTTTTCATCCATGTGATTGATTATCTTTTAGAAAAGTTCAGGCACTAGCACCAGCATTTATTAGCTGATTAATTACTTTTCTTGTTGCTGAGACAAAATACCCAACACCCACAAGTTAAGGGAGGAAAAGTTTATTTAGCTCACAGTTTGTAGAAGTTTCTGTCCATAATCAGCTGGCTCCAAGGCAGGGTGGCATGGCAGACATGCATGGAAAAGAGAAACAGTTTATGGTGGGTAGAAGGTAGCAAAGCAAGCAAGGGACAACCACAGCTCTTTCTATCCCTTATATCTGATCTAGCCGACTTATGGTGGGCAGCACTTACACCCTTAATCCTAATACTCTTGATCCTAGCATTGCACCATGAATCAATCCCAGCATCACACACTGTAGATCCAGCCACCCCTGCAAAGAGCCCCACCTATGACTGCATGAGGCTCGGGGGGGGGGGGGCGGACATCTAAACACAAACCGTAACACTAGTGACCTTGGATAAAACAATCTTTCCGCCGGGGATTTAGTTCAGTGGCTTAAGTGCCTGCTTTGCAAGCACGAGGTCGTGAGTTTGATCCCCGGTACCAAAAAAAAAAAACAATCTTTCCATGTAATGGCTTAGGATCTATGAAATAAAAACATCAGTCCTATCTTACAGAGTTATTATGAGTATCAAACAAAATGATAAACATGAAAGCATACTATAAACCCTATTTTTTAAAAAGCTATTCTTTTTTCTCATATTAGTAAAAATACAGTTCATTATTATCACCAATAAAATACCATAAGTCATAATATCCGTTGACTCAGTAGCTCTATAGTACCCATATTTAAATTACATAGCAAGCATGCATCTATTCTTTAGAAAGTGTATAACCAATAAGAGAATATATAAACTCATCACATTTTATTAAAATTCAAGTTATGAATCAAGAGACCAAAAATTTAGAAGTTCTGATAATTCAGACACTGGTTAGATTTTAAACACTGAAAACGTTGCTAGGCAATTAAGAAGTGTTAGTTTCAGGGAAGCTGTTTGACCTACTTAAAGAAAATAAGCTTCTAAAACTCTAGAATCTGGGAATTTGAGGTCATCTTGCTTCAAGATCAACTGCATTTTACAATGCAGGGTATTTAGGCTTGAATGCTTGCCCAAAATCACACTACTAGTTAGTGAAAAACCGTAATTAGAACCCAGTTTTTTTCCCACTTCAATATATGTCTGACTACCACATTACCACCGCATAGCAATCCAAACATAGAGCAACCCAGACAGTGCCAAAGAAAAGTTTGACAGATAGAGCTACTTAAATTTGAAAACTTCAGTTGGCAAAAGGCACCATAAGCAAACTTAAAAGACAAATGACTAAGAGAAAAGAAACAATGTAAGAAATAGTAATTCATATCTATACTGTATTTTTTTAAAGTTGTTATAAGACCAGAAAAGAGAGAATAACAAAACTGTCCAAATAACCTATTTACAAAAGACATAAACCAGTAAGTCACAAAAAAGAAACATAAAGAGCTAATAAACATTTGAAAAAATGTAAGGGCTTTAAAAAGCCTGGCAACCTCACTTACCTCCCAGGTAACTGAAACCGTAGCCAACTTTTGCTATTGTTAGTGTTGTTGGAGTGGTGATTGCTTTTCAGTCCTCTCAAGCAAAAAGAACTGCATTGGGCTACAATCAGAGAGTGTTCCTATGACCTGGGCAGAAAGAGAAATGAACCCATCTGATAGTAAGTGGGTTGGAATTAAACTGATTTAAATATGATCACAGAAACTAGACAGAGTCTTTCTGGTGTCACTCTAGATAAATGCCTTTCAGGAGCTTGCATAGAACCACCCAAATACAGTCCGACCTGGGCATTACTAGTGAGTCCTTTCTTACATGTGTTCTTGTTGGCTAAACTTCTGGCTATGGCTTCTGGCTATGGATTTGCCACAGTTTATCCAAATTTCAACTTATTCACTTTGGAAACCATGGATTTAAAATACACCTGGTGAAAAAATGTTCAACATCATTGGTCATTAGAGAAATGCAAATTAAAACAACACTGAGGTTTCATCTCATTCCAGAAAGAATGGCCAGGATAAAGAAAACTACCAACAACAAATGCTGGAGAGGCTGTGGGGAAAAAGGAACTCTTCTGCACTGTTGGTGAGAGTGTAGATGGGTGCACCTACTGTGGAGGTCAGTCTGGAGGTGCCTCAAAAAGCTGGGATTGGAGGTCTCATTTGACCCAGCTATTCCACTTCTGGGTATTTTCCCAGAAGAATTGAAAACATCATACCACAGTGATATATGTGTACCCATGTTTATAGCAGCACAATTTGTAATAGCCAGATCTTGGAAACAACCTAAATGCCCATCAACTAAGGAATGGATAAAAACAGATGTGGTATTTTTATAGAATGGAGTACTACTCTGCTATAAAAAATGATCACATTGAGATATTTATAAGTAAATGGATGCAATTCGAGACCATACTCATAAGTGAAATAAATCAAACTCACATGTGTAAATACCATATGGTCTCCCTAGTATAAGAAATGGTATGAGTATATAAGATACAAAAAAACTCAATAAATACAGTGAAAGGATAAGAATCTGCTTAAAGGGGAAAAATAATATCTCAGGGAAAATGAGGAAAAAGAAAAAGGAAGGGAAAAGAAAAAATGCCTAAAAGTATATAAACACACTTAGGATAGCTAAGATGATTGTGCCACAAACTCTATACGTTCTTGGAGCAAAATAGTTAACACTCATAGGATTGGAACAATTGTGTATATTAATGTATAGTGATCTGAAGAACTTTTGAAGATCATTATGTAAGAGAAAAACCCTAGTTATGTTCATCCACTTTGTTTAGAAGGCCTATATTGTCAGTGTTCTAGGATCTTTGCTATAGTTGTTTATATGTCTTTCATTTTGTGTTTTTCTAGCAATTTGTTTTGTTTTGTCTTGGTTTGTTCTGTTTTTCCAATACAGAAATGATAGGTATACATGTAGAGATTCATGCATGCATAGAACTTCTAAAAAGTTTATGAGAATCGATAATATAATACATGATGAAATCAACAGCTACTTTGAAGAAAAAGAGACACTAAGGTACCCAGTGCTGATTCTGTAGTGTCATGCTGTGAAATCCAGCAATACTATCATTCTTTATTCAGAGTGATTTTAGTCTGTTTTGTTTTGTTTAATTTCAACATACATGAAGGTATGGATAGCTATTTTGAAGAAATGAGAGACATTATGGCAGCCATTGTTGACTTATTATCTGATCTTGAAGACCTAAAATGCCTTCATCATCCTGTTCTGATTAGTTCTATATTATTTTGTTTTGTATGAATTCATTGTGTGTGAAGATATGGACAACTATTTAGAAGAAAACAAGAGAATATGATAGACAGTGAAGATCTCTGGTTGTCTTACTTTGAAATCTGTGTCTCTTACATTGTTATCTTATGATCTGTTTTGTTCTATTTTGCTATGTTTAATTTTACCCTCTTTAAAAATAAAAAAAAAAATTGAAAAAAAATACACCTGGTCCCGGTATCTGTGAGTTTTGAATCTGTGGTTTCAGCCAATCATAGATCAAAAATACTTCAGAACAAAATTGCATCTATACTGAACAGGTACAGGCTTTTTTCTTGTCATAATTCCCTAGCCAATACAATTCCATAACCATTTACCTGTATAGAATTTACATTTTGTTAGATACTACAACTCATCTAGAGAAGATTTAAAGTACATAGGAAGATGTACATAAATATTATGCCATGTTAATGTAAGAGAGTTGAACATCCATGCATTTTGGTACCTGCAGTAGGCCTTGGGATTCCAACCCCTGTGAATACTCAGGGCCAACTCTGCTAGGTTCCTCAAAATAAGGGCTGAACAGGATGGGATGGTAGCAAATTGTTCTGGCAAATTAAAGTGCTGGTGTATAATGAAGTTAAGGTTATGAAAAGAATTAACTCTCAAATACCTGAAGCCAATGGATTAAGGTTCTGATAGGGCTGGAGAATCTTGTGGAAGGCTCCAAGCAGGCAGTCACAGGAGTCACTGTGTGAATGGGGTAGGGAATGGGAAAAAATTTCTCTTTTCTCTTTGTAAGTAGGTTTTCTTCACTCTTACTTCCCTAGATTTTCTTCCTGCCATTTATTATAAAGACAAGTGACAAAGAAAAAATATGGGCTCAGATAAAAGGAAAAACTAGCCTTATCACACTCCTATACACACACATCCATGGTGCTGGGGATTGAACCCAAGGCTACACACATATCAGGCCAGTGCTTGCCATGAGCTACACCCGGCCCCTATTGGGAGGTTTCTTTCGAGACAAGGTCCAGGCTGACCTCCAACCAAACCTGAGGTTCATCTGATTCAGTCTCCAGAGAAGGCTGGAATATAGTGTGTCAACTCAGCCAGCTTAAGGTCTTTTTTTTTTAAAAAGACCAAAGCACATCTAAAACTAGGGATTTAAATAAAACCTTTTTAAAAGATTGAAATAAATTTGTAGACAACAGTATATGAATAGAGAGACAAAGAGAGTTAAATATCCCTAAAAAAACCAAGTAGAAGATAAAAAGATTTAGGCTTAGACTCTCCTAATTCAGAAAAATGAGATTGATTTCAATATTGTGTATACATAAAGAGAAAAACAAAACAAAACAAAATGAATGGCATTGCCATTAAAAGTATAGATAAATTTTAAATCTATGGAAACACTTTTTTGTGGTTCCATGGCTCAGAACTTGCCTTGCATGCAGTGAGGCCCTGCGTTTGATCCCTGACACCACAAAATAAACACATAAATAAAAACAGTAACAGCTGTGAATTAGAAAGAAAGAAAGAAGATGGAAGGAAGGAAGGAAGGAAGGAAGGAAAGAAGGAAGGAAAAGAAAGAAAGAAAGAAAGAAAGAGAAAGAAAAAGAAAGAGAGAGAGAAAGAAAGAAAAGAAAAGAAAAGAAAAGAAAAGAAAAGAAAAGAAAAGAAAAGAAAAGAAAAGAAAGAAAACTGCTAGAGGACATTTAGTTGGTAAGTCTCATTTTCCCCCAAAACAGGGACCTGATGTACTAGGAGCCTCCTGGGTAGAAAATTAAACCGAAGGCCACTGTGAAATTGCTCTTGGAGCCTTAGGTTCATGGCTTTCAAGCAAGTGTCCTTCTTGGCTGCTTAAAGAAGTAATTACCATACCTGAGTTTCAAGAGTACAAACTTCTACAATTGATCCAAGCAGCACAGCCTGGCCTGAGTATAGTTCACCCAAGCCTTTTCTTCCTTTCTGTCCTTTAGTGTATCCTTATCAGAACAATAAATAGATAACAGATAACTTGCCTGTGCAAGATCATGAAGCTACGGGGCTGCAGAGATGGGCTATGTCCCAGTCACCTGAGAGCAGAGCTTAAGCGCCAGCCAGCTATTACACTGTATGTAATCTTGTGACCACTTTTAATACTTTTAAAATGTAAGTCAACATTCTCACTTTTAATCACTGGAGTTTTTTTTCATAATCCATAACCTTCTGTCAAATAAAAACAGTTTTAATTTCATCTTGAAATACTTCTTGTTTCTTTATCTTCTTGTCCTGCTCCTCTGAAACAAAACCTGTTTCAAACTTTGTTTTTTCTTTCTATTATAAAGGCGATGTGTAGCAGTATGGAAAATAAAGAGTTTTAAAGTATACAAAAGAGTATATATAAAAAAGTTCCCACCACGTACAAACAGCTAAAAGTAGCACCCTGATAATGGTGTGTCTCAAGTACCTCAGTCTCACCATGTACGCTAGGTTTCAAGGCCTCTTCTCCAGAGTATAGTGTTCCTTTCGGATTGCAGCCTTGTACCAGGTCCCTCCTTAGTCAGATCTTCTTTATTCATGCGACTGAAGGGAAAATGAGTCATCCCAATTTGGTTCTGCAGTATCTTAACTTGAGTTAAAAATATATTCTTTTTCTTTCTTTTTTAAAGATAATACATCTTACCTTCACTTGTATCCATTTTATTTTACAAAAAACATCATTTGCCCTGGAATCTCACTGGTAACAAACTTTACACATTTGCAATGTAATATAATAAAACACGGCTCAATCAACACTGATTTTCAAAACAGACACACTAAGTGGTCTGTAAGATCTTGATGTTCCTTCTTCCCTTTATTACACATATGCATAGGAGTCATTAATGTTTCTCAGCTATCAGTGGAAAAGGTAGTTAAAAATTGTTGGCAACATAAATTCCCTTTCAGACTCTACCTTTTACTCTCTTACATCACACCTCTTTGAATGTGTCTCATGTGCTGCTCCAAAAGAAGAGAAAAACGAGACTGTTTACCACTGTTAATCTCTGCACAGACTACATTGCCTTTCAGTGGGAAGCCAGATTCTGCCAAGGGCAAGGGGGGATCACAGTTTAAACATTACAGGGTCAAGTTCAACATTTGGTCCATTCATAGAACTCCCACCGCCATCAATGACAGCAGAATTACTTCCCAAGTTAAATGATTTCTTTAAAATATTTTATTTTGCTAGAATATATTCCACAAAGAATATCTAAAGAAAATGTATGTAGTACTGCTCTCTTGTTTTTAATGAGTATTTCTTATTTCAATAAAATGCCCTCTACAAGAAAGCATTTTTCTTATAGGAATTGATTTAGAAGATAAATAAGCCATTTTGCAGAGAACATGAAGAGACTTCTATATCATTCCAGACTTGTTTGTTTGCAATTTTTAAAATTTTGTTTTTTACCTGTGATATAAAAAAGCACAATTAAATTCAGTCAGTAGCCTTTAAACCTCAAAATTATGTCCTATAATGTATCACGATTGACTGGGAACCTGGCATTCTTAAGCTTACTAGACCAAAATATGTAAATCTTAATGTCAATTTCACAAATATCCCCAGGTAAATAAATTTGGACAGGTAGGAAGAGTAAAGGTACTGACATTTACTTATTTTTTCAGTTTTCATCTTTGACAGTCCACGTTTGCAGTACATAATGATTGCATTGCTCATGGGCAGCTGGTGCATGGAGAGAGGACATCTCAATTCTTTTTTCATCTCTGACTCCTCCCCTTCCTGCCTCTCCCTCCATCTCTTGGTCCTCTTCCCATTTGCAAAAAATCTCTTTCCTGATTTCTTATTATCTAACTTTTATTTTGCTCTTTATGTCATGGATTCCTCATATAAGAGAAACATGGTATTTAAACTTGTGTGTCTGATTTATTTCACTAAATATTATGATCTCAAGGTGTATCCATTTTCCTACAGATCACTCAAGTTTATCTTTCTTCGTGGCAGAGTGGTACTCCACTCTGTATAAATACCACATTTTCTTTAACCATTCATCTGTTGATGCACATACAGGCCACTTCCAAGAGAGTGATTGTGAATTATGCTGCTACGAACTCTGGCAAGCATGTGTCACTGAAATATGATGTCTTTAACTCTTTTGGGAATACATCTAGTAGAGGAATAGCTAGGTCAAATGGAATTTGTAGTTTTAGTTTTTTGAGGAATCTCCTTACTGATTTCCATAATGATTTTTAGTTTATGTTCTAACCAACAATACAGAAAGTTTCCTTTTTCTGCCACAGCCTTGTCAGTATTTATTATTTGATTTCTTGATGATAGCCATTCCTTCTGGGGTGAGGCAGAATCTCAGTGTTGTTTTAATTTGTATTTCTCTAATGGTCAGAGATGTTGTACATTTCTTCATGTATTTATCGAGCATTTATATTTCTTCTAAGAAGTGATTATTCATTTCTGTTGCCCATTTTTTGATTTTTTTATTTTAGGGGGTCTTTATTTTGAGTTCTTATATTCTAGATATTATTCCTCTGGCTGATAGATAGAAAATTTGTTTTCCATTCTCTCTTTTCATTCTTTTGGTCTTTTTTTTTTAAATTTGGTTGATTCTTGATGTTATTTCTTGTGCAGTCAGGATACGGTTCAGAAAGTCCTTGCCTATGATTATGTCTTTAAGAGTTTTACCTATTTTATCTTCTAGCAGACTAAGTGTTTCTATTTTAACATTTAGATCTTTGATCTATTTTGATTTTAGTTTAGTACATGGTGAGAGATATGGGCCTAGATTAAACCTCCTGCATGTGGATAGCCAGTTTTCCCAGTTGTTAAAGAGGCTATCTTTCCTCCACCACATAGTTTTGGCCCCTTTTTCAAAGATCAGATAGCTGAATGTGCTTGGGGTTGTTTCATTTGTTTATTTTGGTTTTTTGAGACAGTGTCTGGCTATGTAGCTCAGGCTGGTCTCAAACTTGCATTGATCCTCCTGCCTCAGCCTCCTAAATTCTGAGACGATAAGTGTGTACCACCACACCCATCAACCTGGAACTCTTCTGATGCCATATGAATTTTTTTTTGATAGATAGTCTCACTACTGAGTTCTGGCTAGATTTGGACTCACTCTGTAGCCTAGGCAGACCTCGAGCTTGTGGCATCCTTCTGCCTCAGCCTTCTGAGTGCTGAGATTACAGATGTGTGCCACCACACCTAGCTACTCATATGAAGTTTTGAACTGCTATCTCTAGTTCTGTAAGAATGCTGTTGGTATTTTCATTGAATTGCATTAGATAGGTAGATCAATTTTGGAAGTATAGCCATTTTGACTCCATTGGTTCTGCCTAGCTGGGAAGAGGGGATATCTTTCCATTGCTTGGTGTCTTCTTTGGTTTCCTTTTTCAGAGGACTGTAGTTTTCTTTTTTATTTTATTTTATTTTATTTTATTTTATTTTATTTTTTTAAAGAGAATAAAACAAAAGAGGGCAGAACAAAGCAGATCAGAACAGAACAACATAAGCAACACAACACTTTTCAATAAGACAACCAGACATTAACAGTAGCTATCAAAATATATCTTTCTCTGCTGTAGTTGAGCATAGTTTCAAATACAATAATATCAAACATAACACAATAGTATAAAACCATTCAAGAGAATGAAAGAATTACAGGACATTCTGAACCAAATAACTATGATCAATGGCTACTATAATATCTCGTTTTCAATAAAAAGATTTGTTTATACTATCACATATATTAAAATCCCAATAAGACCCAACATGATAGAACCGATGGTAATAGCAGAGTAGAAGCATGGTAGGACTTCTAAGCAAGACAATATTAAATCAGCAATGGCTGCCATAATGTTTTGTTTTCTTCAAATCAGCTGTTCATACCATCATGCATAATAAAGTCAAACAAAACAGAATAAAACCATTCCAACTGATGAATGAAAACATTGAAAGGCTTCAAAGCAATGAGATGGGAAATCATGATTACCATAAAATCTTATATACTCTTACCAACTCTTATACTAGGGAGACTATACAGTATTTATACATGTGAGTTTGGTTTATTTTGCTTATGAGTATGGTCTCAAGTCGTCAGAGGACTGTAGTTTTCATAAGGTCTTTAACTTCCTTGGTTAGGTTAATTCCTAAGTATTTAATTTTTCTGGATGCTACTGTGAATGGTACTGTTTTCTTAATTTCTTTCTCAGTGGGGTCATTATTGGTAGAGAGGAACTCTACCGAATTTTGTGTGCTTTTGTATTGTGCTACATTATTGAATTTGGTCATTAATTCTAGAAGTCTTTGGGTGGAACTTTTTTGGTTTTCTACTTAAAGGATCATGTCATATGAAGATAGTGAGAATTTGACATTTTCCTTTCCTATATGTATCCTTTTTGTTTCTTTCTCTTACCTGACTGCTTTAATGTTTTGAGTACTATATTCACCAGGAGTGGTAATAGCAGACATTTTTATCTTGTTTCTGATTTTAGAGGGAAAGCTTTCAAGTTTTCCCCATTTAACATAATGTTGGCAGTAGGTTTGTGATAAATACTTTTCATCAGACTAAGATAAAGTCCTTCTTTAACTATCTTTTGAGATTTTTCTTTTTAAATCTTTAATCATTTTTTTCTTTTTTAATCTTTAATGGATGTCGGATTTTGTCAAATGCGGTTTTTGTATCCATTGAGATGATCAGGTGATTTCTGACCTTGCTTCTATATATATGATGTATTTACTTATTGATTTGTGTATGTTGAACCATCCCTGAATCCCTGGTATGAAGCCTACTTGGGCATGATGGATGATCTTTTTGATGATTTATTGCATTCTGTTTGCAAGTATCTTATTGAGGGTTTTTGTATCTATGTTCACTAAAGAGATTGGCCTGTACATCTCCTTTTTTGGTTGAATCCTTGTCTGGTTTTGGAATGACTTTGGGATCCTCCTTCCCAAGGCATGAAAGTTTATATAATTGCCAGCAGGGCAGATAACCTATACCAGTGAAGTACTGGAATACTATGATATAGTTTTATTGTTGTTAAATGATATAGTAGCATCAAGGAAAAATAATAAAATATTTAAGTAAAGTACTCACAATTTATAATTAGTTCCTTGTTCATGTGACTAATGATTTTCAGTGAACTTATGGTTTCATATGTTAGGTTTTTCTTTCTTTAAATAGTTACAGATATTATTTGATTAACATTATCAATTTGGGAAGTCACATTAATTTATATTACAAATGAATTACTGTGTCTAACAGCATAATTTAATGCCAGCTTTGATTTTCAAGATTTCAAAAGACAATCTGAGGTTTCCTACAGGCTGAGAAAATAGTTTGGATTCAAAAATATGGCATATGTTTTGTTTAATCTTTAGAAATCTTTTAAAACAGATTGGATTCCAAACTTTATTACATTTCCCTAAAAAGCCTTGGCATGATGTTCATTCTTCATGTATGGGAGTTGCTCCTATTTTTTTGTGTTGCTCAGGGAAGTGTTTTAAAAAGACAATCTGAGGAAGAAGAAAGATGATAGAAAATAAAAACACAATGGAAAACAAAATAGGCACTCTGGCCAATGCAACAACTCACTTCCTTTATCATCAAACACCATCCATAGTATTTTACAATGAATGTTAGTTTTCTAGTTTTCCATTCTTCTTTCAATTTGTAAATGTTTCAGGTCTTTCAGAGACTTATGAGATTGCCTCACTTATCATTTGTTAATGGAATGCTCAATCAGTAAAAATATCTGAAGAATTCTAATATTTATCAGGTATTACTAATATTTATGGAATGTCTACTATAGATATAGTACAAGAGTAGGAATTTCACATGTAATATAAAGGGTTTTTTTTTTTTGCTTTTTTATTTTTTTTTTACACATGTAGTCTTGGTATGTAGTCCAGGCTGATCTAGAACACACAGTGTAGCCCAGGCTGGCCTCAATCTTGTGATCCTCCTGACTCAGCCTCCCATGTGCTGAGATTGGCATGTGCCACCATGTTTACCAATATAAAATAATGTAAGAGTTACCAAGTTAGAAAGTTTTAGACAAATCTATAAAGTATATGGTAATTCCAAGAGGAATTAATTTTTCCATGGGTCAGGCCTAGAAATCAGAAAAGTCTCTACTTATAAATAAACATGACAAACAGACTGTTGATTCTTTTGTAGTCTTTTGAGTTAGGTGCTGACTACCATATGGTGAGGTTTGAAGGATAGTACGCCAATTTTTAAAATATATCCACGAATTCCCTGTCACCATGAATCTCCTAGAAAATAAGCTGGCTTTTGATTCTGCTTGAACTGATAGTCTATAGGTGATGACATTGTGTGACTTCCCAGGCATGGGCATAAAAGCCAACACAGTTTCTAACTATTGGCTGGCATACTGATCTTAATGACATCAGCTATCGTTCTGCCTGCCTTGAGGCCACCCTGACTGAGGAAGGCCAAGCTCGCCTCCACTGAAAGAACTCGGGGAGAGGCCTTGCATCTGCATGCAGGGGTTGAAACAGAGAGAGCATCCTAGCAGCTTCCAGCTGTGACCATTCCCCACCCAGCTGTTACAACTCCAGCAATCACCACACAAGAAATTTAAAGACACACCACTGCCTGGCCACACCCTTCCCACATTCCCAACCCAGATAAAATAGAGCATACTATGAAATGCTTAGTTGCAGTTTAATCGATAAATTTTGATGTATCATAGTTTACAAAGACTATCCAGTGAACTTTCATGTACATTACTTCCACATCTGCCTTCTCTGCCCTCTTTGTCTTTGCTTAAATGTTTTAAACCGAATCTCAGACGCTGTTATAGTTTTGTATGACGCTTCACTGTGAATATCTGAAAATAGACACTTTCTAGGCCAGGCCAGGTACACGCCTGTAATCTGGCACTCAGGGGCTGCGGGAAGAGGAATGTAGCAATTTCGAGCCCAGTTTGGGTTACACAGTGAGTTCAATGCCAGCCTTAACTATACAGCAAGACCTCACTTTTTTTTTTACAGACATTTTCTTATATAATGACAATATAATTATTGCACACAATAAAGTAAACAATAATTCTCTGCCATTATCTAATATCTAGGCCATAATACAATTTCCTGATTGTCTCAAAAATGTGTTTCTATGGTTGCTAGCATCAGGGTCCTGACGATGTCCACAAATAGCATTTGGTTAGACCTCCTCTTTCTTCCCTGCCATTAGCTAGTTGCAGAAATACACTGCCTGAGGGAGATCTGCTTTCTTGTGGTGCCATTTAACTTGCTTCTTTATCCCCAATAGTGATAAAAGTTAGCTCTGAAGAACTGATTGGGTTCAGGGTGAACTTCTCATCCTCATGAATCCTTGATAAGCGCTGTGATTCATAATGAATCATATCAGAATACAATTTCTAGCAGGGCTGGTTCTAGAGCTCAAGAATTGATCAGTCATGGGCTGACAGTCCTATCTATCATTGATGGTGAAGTTCACATCACCTTTTCTTTCTTTTTGTTTTTTTGAGATAGATTCTCACTATGTAGTCCAGGCTGACCTAGAACTGCTAGCAATCCTCCTGCCTCAGCCTCCTTATTGCTAAGATAATAGACAAGTGCCACCACATCCAGCTGCATCAGCTTTTCAACCAACCATGCATCCAATGAGAATTACTGTGTTTATGTAACATTTCATCATTGCTACTGAGTTATTATTGCTTCTAGGCCTTTGCAGTCAAAAGTACTAGGAAATATTTATATAGATCCTTCTCAATTTACAATGGGCTGATGTTGCAGTTAACCGACTATAACTTGAAAATAGTTGTTTTACCTTAAACATACTCAAAACATTTACATTAGCCAACAATTGGGCAAAATCATCTAACATAAGGCCTGTTTGACAGGATACTGAACGTCTGGGGTGAGTTACTGAATCTTTGACAACAGAGTGCCCTGTAGAGGAACAGTCATGTTCCCTGTGACAGTGCTGCTGACCAGCACAGCTGCCGCCCAGCATCAGGAGAGGGCTCGCCCGCACGTTAGGGGCTCAAGAAAGGGTCAGCGATTCCAATTCAGAGTGCGAAGCAGGGATTTCTACCACGTACGCATCATTCGTCACTGTAAAGTGGAAAAATCACATTCAAAAAGTGAAAAAATCTATTCAAAAAGTGAAAAATGCTTACAATAATGTTATTTCTAATTCAGACTTAACATAATAATAATGGAATCTTGTAGTAATGAATTTGTTACTTCCTATTTGCTTCTCTTATGCTGAAAATCTGTTCTAATGTCAATATAATTACTTATTTGCATTAAACTATAGCGTATTTTAAGTAGTTTTTAGTAATAATGGAATATTACCTCTGAAATAGGCTACAGGATACATTTTTTTAACATAGGTCTTGCTATGTAGGTCTCAAGGGTGGCCTTGAACTTGAGGCCATCCTCCTGCCTCAGTTTCCCAAGTGCTGGCATTATATTAGTGTGCCATCACACCGGCAAATTTACGATTTCTTTATACCCAATTTACTCTTAGAATACATTTCATTAAGGTGTACCCTTAAAATAATTCCTTTGTGTCTTTTTCACTGTGTCTTTTTGTATTACTGACTTGATAATTAAGCTCATTTCTTTCAATGCTTTTATTTCAGTTCCAGACACGTTTACTAGTGTCAGTATGTTTTATATTTTTATAAATTTCTTTTTTCCAACTCTATTTTATTTGAGAGCATTTATTTAATTTACATAGCCAAACTGTATGAAAAGATTATTCAGAGAAGTCTCCCTTCATTCCTTTTTCTGCTACCCTGCTAGTGATGGGCTGGTGTCTGTCTTTAGAGACAGTCATTATTATTAGTTTTGGTTTAAGTGTTATAGTTTTCAAAGATTTCCACTAACTTATGCTTACTCTGAGACACCATGAAGAGGATAACCAGGCTGAAGACTCAGTAATTCTCAGGATCATGGCAGTTGTGCCAACTGAGAAATAATTAGTCTTAAGATGAAGTAGTCTGCATAGAAACAAGTCATTTTGGTTCTTCTCCCTTTGCTGCTTCCCCATTAAAACTTTTTCAAATTGAAGCACAGCTCTTGTTTTCTCTTCCTCATGGCTTTTTTTTCCTGGTCTTTTTGAGACAGGGTTTCACTACACAGCTCATCCTGGCCTTGAACTTACTTTGTAACCCAGGTTGGCCTTGAACACTGGCAATCCTTCTGCCTCAGCCTCCCGAATGGTGGGATTACAGGCATGTGCTGCCATGCCTGGCTCCTCATGGTCATTTTTCACCTCACCTGAACTATGGTTACCTCGTTAAAAGAGTTTTTTAAATTATTAGAAAATAGAATTCATGGTATATACATATATTCACAAACACATACATGTGCATACTTCAAGTGTATGTTTGTGAAAGGAAAAATGTGGCAATCATATACCAAAATATTGATGGCACTTATCTCTGGCAAGTGAAGGTTAGATTTGTCATTTTTATTTTTATCTACATTTTCTAATTTTCTAAGTGATGATGTATTTGTTTAATATTAAAGGAAAATGTGCTTTCCTTTACATAAAAAGATAAAACATGAAGCCTGGTTTCAATGTCCCACATGGCAAAAATTAATCAATAAATGAAATAATTACCTTAAAATGACAATATGAATGTAGAACTATTATTTAATGGATACAAAACCTGTATTTGGGATGAAGAAATTTTAGAAGCAAACAGTAGTGATAGTTTTATAGCACTGTAAATGTATTTAATTCCACTAACTTGTGCACTTAAAAATGATCAAAACAGTAATAAATCTTATGCATATTTTACTGCAATACAAAATAGAAAAGGAGGGGCTGGGGATACAGCTCAGTGGCACATTGCCTGCCTGAGAAGTGCGAGGTTGTGAGTTCAATTCCTGGTACAAAAAAAAAAAATTGGATAAGTGTCCCCAGAGGCTCATGTGGTAAAGTTTTAATTGCCAGCCTGTAGCCTTTCTGGAAGATGGTAGAAACTCTGGGAGTGGGATGCTACTGGACAGCGCTTAGGTCACTGGGGGAAGGCCTTTGAAGGGATATCGGACCCCAGCCTTCCCTTCTTTTTCTCTTCCTTTTTTTAAAAATTTTTTAAATTTTATTTTAAAAAGGGGTAAAATTAAACACAACAAAACAGAACAGAACGAGACATAAGAAAGCATAAATTTCAAAGCTAGACAACCAGAGATCTTCACTATTTGTCATATTGTCTCTTGTTTTCTTCCAAATGGTTATCCATATCTTTGTATATGGGGAATTCATACTAAACAACATAGTCAATCTTTTCACAAGATATATAGTTAACTGGCTCCCACTTGCTAAGCGGGGGCGGGGGGGACACGGGACGGGGGACAGGACAACATGAGATGTCTGATTCTCAGCCCACACGCCGGCAGGATCACAGCCGCCTCCAGAGAGGGGAGGAGCTCCTTGTTCTCCCGGCACCCTGAGTCAACCGCATGGTGCAGGTCCCGAGGTGCCAGGGTCTCTCCCCTGTAGGCCCCCTCACCTGCTATCTCTTTCCGATGAATTGGCCATTCCATTTCCAAAGTTCTGAAATGGCCAACAGACCACAGAAAGAATTCTCTTTAGGCTCCTGTTTGATCTTTTTTCTCTTCCTGTTCCTGTCCATCATGAGGAGTAGCTTTCTTGTGAACTCCCACTGTGATGTACTGCCTCAACACGGGAACAAAAGCCCATGGGTCAGTCAACAACCGAAACCTTCTTGTTATAAGTTTATCTCAGGTATTCCATCATCATGACAGAAAGTTAGCACAAGGAAGTAAAAAAACAAAAACAACAACAACCAAAAAAACTACTACAGTTTATTCCAAAATTATTTGAAACTTAATGCAATATAATCTTGCTATGCTTCAGTTGTTTTCCTTAGGAAGTATCCAAGACATAATTACTTATTTGCTGTATAAGAATTATAATTTGTAGAGCACTTGCCAAGCATGTGTGAGGCCCTGGATTTGGTCCCTTGTAAAGTCAGTAAAAAAATAAAATTTATAAATATAAACAAATACTTATTGAGGAGCTGAGGAAGTAATTTACACACAATATGTCATTTAATATTCCCAAAAGTTCATGGGATAAGTAATGGTAATAACTATTTTGAATGTCAAGAAACTGAGGCTGAGAATATTTAAATAATTTGCCAAAGACCACCTAGCTAATAAGTAGCAAAACTGAGACCTGACCCAGGGTCTGTTTGACACAACATCGCTGCTCTTCGTCTCCTTGGTTATGGTCATTTGACTACACCAGCTCTTATATTTCCATATAGGGACTTGTCACACAGCAGCCCTGTAGTTATAAAAAAATTCTATCATAACTTTCCAGCTATGAGTTTACTTAAACCGTCTGTCATGTTTACTTTTAAACTTCTGAGTTTCAGCTATGTTTTAAAAACTGATTAATGGAGCTTTAGGGAAATTATTCCTATTGTTAATATTTTTATTATTTTATAGGCATGTTAAATAATTATAATTATGGTCCATTTACTGTATTTTGATTAAAGGGAGAGTCAACAAGAAGATGCAATTTACAATGCATTTTGAAGACATTTTTCCAAGGTGAAATCAGCAGTTTTCTGGAAATGCTAGAGAAAAGAGCCAACAAATTACCTTTCTAGATTCAAAAACTTCAGAGTCTGCAGGGTCTGGGGAGAGGACTGTGGTTTGGGTTCAGCCTGAATTTAAAAAACATGGCTCACACATTTTTCTCCCAGGCTGGACCCTTCAAGTATACACTTTGCTAGTATACTCAAAGGGATGCACACTTTTTCTAGACCCATTTTTCTTTTCTTTTTTTTTTTTTTTTGTACCGGGGATCGAGCTCACGACCTCATGCTTGCCAGGCAGGCACTGAAGCCACTGAGCTAAATCCCCAGCCCTCTTAGACCCATTTTTCTTCACACTTCAAATTTCTAAGGAGTCAGTTCTGGTTAAATGTTTATAACTTTGGACTCACTGGGGTCTTCTGGCATAGCCTGGAGCTCCTCTAAGGACACTGGAACAACTGTACTCTTTTAGATGCCAATGTGAGTTTAAATTCTGAACCAGACATGGCCACATTTCTAGATGAACATTAACAACAACATGTTTTGAGACACCTGAACTGACCCTTCAGATACCAAAGGCTCAAGTTGGAAGCATAATAAGCTATGTAGGGTTCAAAGCACAAATGAACAGCCATGAAATGACAATGCATTTAAGTAGGAAACTTGCTTATATGTTTGCAATGTACTGACTTAATTTTCTCAAGTAAAATACAATAATGAACTCATTTAAAATAAGGGATGGTGTTTTGAGAGCTGTCAAAGCAATTGGAAATGTGGCCATGTTACAAGATCACTACTGAAACAAATGTGAAGAGCAATTAAAATTATCAATATTAACCACATTTTTAGTATGAAGATGAGAAAGTAAAGTTGGTGCCAAGAATTTATGCAGTCATGCAGAACGGAGCACGCAAGTGACTCAATCAGAGTCAAATGAGGATAATGAAGTATGCCTTTGAGCTATATAAGGAACATAAATGAATTGGATGAACATGCAAAGACCAAAAACCCAAAGGCTTGGCCCTCTTAGAGACCAAAAGACTTAACATTGAAGATTGAGACAGGAGGATTGCAAATTCAAGCCCAGCCTCAGTAACTTAGTGACTTAACCCTGTCACAACTTTTTATAAAAGGGCTGAGGATGTGGCACAGTGCAAACACCTGGGTTCAATGCCCAGTGCCCACCTCCTCAAAAGTTACTGAGACTATATTTTACCCCCTTTGTTAAGACTGTGTAAGAAGTTCTTCATATGAATTTCTAATGCCCATGAACATGCCCCAGCCATTGTACACAAGACCTGCACCAGGCATTTCCACGTGAAAAGACAGCATATCTATCACCCTGATCTGAAGGCTGTGAACCTGTAAGTAGCCACCGAAAGGCATGCATAGGGAATAACAAATGCACCCCCATCAACCACGCTTCAATTCAAAATATATTTAATTATAAATTGCTTCCTATCTCATCTGTATTTAGGACAGGATTTCTCAACTTAATGCTACTGACACTTAGGACTGAAGAATTCCTTGTTGTATAGGCTTCTTGTGCATTGTAAGACATTAACAGCATCCTTGGCTTTTATCACTAGATGCCAAAATCACCCCCACCCTGCCCTATGACAACCAAACACATCTACACACATTGCCAAGTGCTCCCTGAGGAGGAAAATATCACTCCTATTTGAAAACCACTGACTTACATGAATATCAAAATTAGCTTGCCTTTTACTCTGTGCAGGCACCAGCTGGACAGAAGGGAAAGTAGAGAGCACAAGGAGTTGGCCCAGAACAAAGCAAATTTATTGCAATTAATCTGCAGTGCGTATAATCAACAAGTAATTCATGTGAATTAAGCTTGGAGCATCTTACTAGACCCAGTTGGTAGACAGTGAGTGATTGAGGTTGATATAAATACCGGACATAGCTATAATCACCTTCCGGGCGCCAGATCCTGGCCACTGAGGATCGAATCAAGTATTCCTTTTATAGAACTGCTTGACTTGACACACACTGTGCAACTGAGAGCTCGCTTGTTTTTCAGTCATTGACAGCTGGTCTAACAGAAAGGATGCCAGACACTTGGGTCATGCAACCAATCTCAAAAAGCTCACTGGGACTGAGAAGATGCAGAGGTGATGACTAAGGATTTTAAGAAGTAATCACTTCTATGATAAATATAAATTTGATAATGTTTCCGATGCATTTATGTGAAGTATTTTTAGCCCCTTTATATGCTCACATACAGTTTATGCACATAAGTCTCATTTCTGCGTGAAAGTCTTAAATGACGACAGCAGGACTGTTCATTAATTGATAAAGACCAGTATTATAAAATACTTGCTAAATTTTGCCATTCCCCTCCAGTCACTAGCTACCCCGAGGGTAATTACTAGACAAACGCTAATAGCACAGATAAGTTTTGCCTGTTTTTATACTGTTTATAAGAAGAAGAATATAATGCATGTTATTTTGTGCCTGACTTCTTTTTTTTAAAATTTTATTTTAAAGAGGGTAAAATTAAACACAACAAAACAGAACACAAGAAAGCAATGTAAGAGACATAAATTTCAAAGCAAGACAGAGATCTTCACTGTCTATCATATTGTCTCTTGTTTTCTTCCAAATAGTTGTCCGTATATTTACATACAGAGAGTTCCCATGAAACAACATAGTATAGAACTGATCTGAACAGGATGAGGAAGGCGATTGTGCCTGACTTCTTTCACTTAACATTATTTTATAAGATTCATCCAAATGGCTGCATGTAACTGTAATTGTTTTTCAGTGTTGCACACTATTCCAATGAGTTATGCCACAATTTCTCTCTTTTTAGATGGAAATTATTAAGAATATTAATTTTCTGAAAACAAAAATCTCACCAGAATCACATTCTTTATGACACTATATACATTGACTATATTTCTTCTTAAGCACTCTAGATTGGCCCTCACTCTTCCATTAATCATCCTTATGAGGCCGTAAGCTCTGCAGTCCACCCAGTGTGAGGTATTTCATGAAAATAAGTTATATAGCTATGCCTGTGAATTGGGAAATCATTTACTTAATTATATTCCTATCAGGTTCAACCATCATACTATGACTTTTATGAGATTTCTATCTAGTTATCCACTTAGAAAAAAGTTAAAGAGATGCGTCCATGAATTGATCCTTCAATCAAGTTTGTGCCACAACTTTATTAGTGAATTTAATGAAACCCCAGAAAAAGCATTTACTTCTAGATGTGATGTCACACACTTGTAATCCTAGCTATTTGGAGGTTGAGGCAAGGGGATGACAAGTTTCAGGCCAGCCTGGGCGATTTTAGCAAGACCTTGCTGAAAAAGTTGAAAAATATTTTAAACATCTAAGGATGTAGCCCAGTGGTACAGTGCTTCCCTAACACAGGCGAGGTTCTGCATTCAGTCCCCAGTACTAAAAATAAGGAAAAGAGGCATTTGCTGCATATCTAGCACAGTGCCTGGGATGTGGGAGGCATGTAATTGCTGAATGAATGAGTAATTAGTGAGTGGATAGAAAAATGACTAAGTTAGGGGCAAAGTCAATGTGATTCATAAACAAAAAGCTATGTAAAAAACATTTAAAAAGTAAAGCAGTTTACCCAAGTTCAGATAGCCAAAAACAATGAAATACGTTACTAGCCCTCCCCAACTTCAAAGCATTTGGTAGAATATTCAGAAAAGAAATGCTAGTAATTATAAATGTAAATTCCTCTCATTAAGAGGGGAAAGTTGCACAAGTACAGAATTGTGTACTGCTAGGGGCCACAGTTCATATATAAAAGCGACCTAATGGCTTTGATTGACCACAATCTCAGCTGAGTCCAGTGTACTATTCTACTAAAAAAGCTACTGCTGCCCAAGGCCACATTAATCAACATATTAAGGCAGTAAATGTCCTATTAATTGAGGTCAGTACCTTTCGTTTTGTTTGCCCCACACAATGTCTTGGGCAAAATACTGTAAGAAGATTTAGCTCTTGGTGCCTGTGTCTCTGGATTTTATTATCATAGAAATATTTAGACTACCTCACACAAAATTATAACCGAGAATAGGTTATGACACTTCAATTTTAACCACTCTTGATCACTAACGCTTTACTCTTCAAGTCCAATTCTTGCCTTCTCTCTGTTCCCCTTATGTTTAGCATTCTAGAGTGTCCCTCACTTTTGCTTTATGCTTTTTTAGGAAGCAGTCACTAACTGTCATTGCTTTATACCCCCAAAGACCTGAGCTAGCAAGGTCTATTTGCACAACTACCCTATAAATTCTAGCTTGGATCAAACCTTGGCCTCAGTGATTTGGAAAGCGGTTTGGGCATGTATCCGTTTATTCAGTGATAGAACACTGTATTTGGTTATGGAAATCTCACTGAGACAGACACTGAAAGTTAGGAGCTACTAACATAATGAAATACCCAGAAAACATACCACATGTATACATTTGATCTTAGTCAAAAGACTGAGACTGAATATGTAGTACAAGGAGAAACTGCAAAGGAATTTAACCTGGAAAAGAAAAGGCAATAGTGTTTGGTAGGCACAATCGTGTCCTCTAATGGAACAGCTGTTATGCAGAGGAGGGAAAAAATAGCCTTAATCTCACTTTATAAGTAGAAAATGCAAATGGGTGGCTGCTTCAAAGGGGGCATTTGGGGCCTGATGAAAGGAAGAACTTAACCATAAAAAGGCATCTTTATTAGTCAAGTTTCAATCCAAAATAGTTTACATGTGGAAGAGAATGCTGTCTTTTAAACTGAAAAATTCAGAGAGAGAGAGAGAGAGAGAGAGAGAGAGAGAGAATTGCTTCAGACTTGAGGGGAAAATGAGGAATCCATAGCATTCCTGAGTCACGCTGAATTATCTCCAAAAGTTGGAATGTTCAAGGGTCAATCTCTTAGAAGAGGTGGGTTTAAAAAAATTTTTTTGAAAAATAGAAGTCAGATGATCTATAGGAAATAAATAAAAGACTGTTCTGCACAATATAACAGTTTGAAAGAAGAGAATAACGGATATAGTAAGAGATTCTTTATTTGATTAGACTGGAACAAGACATATGCAGGAGAGAGAAGGACAGGAAATTTGAGATAATGACCAAGCAAATGATGACTTATTCTAATTCTTACAGATTTATGAAATACATAGGTCACAGATCCTGTAAGGTTCTTAGATGCTTAATTAAATGTAAAATGAAATCTGCTTACCTGAAAAAGCATCATTATATACTTTATAAAAATATATCAGTATGATATTAGAATATTACAGATCATTGGGTAATTTGCCTATAAATCCATGATAATATTTATGGACCTAAGATTTCTAAAGAAAATACCATAGCGTATGAAGTATCAAGATGCTATGCTTTAATATGTGATTCTATACTTGTAATGCATCTTTGGGAAAAAGATATAACAAATTACTAATAATTGCCTCTAGGAAGGAGAGTAGAAGGCAAGGCTTAGGGTGGGAGGGAGAATTTTCATTTTAATATTGTCTGAAATTTTATATCATATGTATTATTCAATGTTAGCTAACTAATTAAAATAATAATATTTACTCTGATTCTATCCGTGTCTAAGTTTGAAAGATTCTATATCCATTTTTTTTATTTTTTTTAATAATTTTATTTAAAGAGGAAAAAACAAAACAAAATAAAACAGAATAAAGGGTAGCAACCATACAGTATTCCAAGGAAAAAAGGAAAAGTACAACAATAAAACCTAAGAAATTATTACTTGACTAATTACACACTGACTTCTTGGAAATAGTTGTTTAAATTACAAAGTTAAAGCATGTAAAGTAGACATTCAAACAGTGAGACTGTTAACAGTTCTGCTCCACGATCTGACAAAAACAACAATATGGTCATCCATCTTACCCACTCAAATATACATGCAATTATATCAATAGG
>PVJX010008280.1:17270-66614 GCA_004027295.1 Dolichotis patagonum | reverse complement strand
GTTGGAGGGTGTGATGCCGAGAAATGACATAATCCGATTTCTGTTTTCAAGGGATCACTCTCCCCGTAGGGTGGCTGGTGAATAAGTTGGAAGAAGGCCACAGAGCTCAGGGGAGAACCGTGAGGAGACTACTGAGCGGCCAGCAGGACAGCAATGGCTGCTGGGACGAGGCTGTAGCTGCAAGGAGGGAACTGGATGACCTCATGTGACATCTCAAGGTGGAATCTTGCCACACTTGGACACTGAACGTGGCAGGGGAGGTAGCGGAAACTGTGGGTGGTCGCCCACAGGGTTCTGACCCAAGGAGCAGCAGAAAGGGAGGAGACGCAGCTTTGGGTAGAAGAATAAGGTTTTGGATGTGCTGAGTGTGAGGTGTCTGTGTGACAGATGTGGAAATAATAAGGACTGGATCGAGCTCAGAACAGAGGTTCAGGCTGTGCAGTGGTGACATTTAAAGGTAGGAGGTCGGCCAGGGGCGCCAGTGGTGAAGGGGAGTCCCTGCCCACAGGGAGCTCACATTCTAATGGAGTGGCTTCTGAGACAATTGTGGTGACTCATTGGAGACCGGTCCTCTAGTCAGGAGTAAGCAAGACAGAATCCCAAAGCTACCTGATTCAAGGTGCTCAGACTGGAAAGGTCAGGAGCCAGAGGGTGGTGAGCAGATGGAGATAACACTCAAGGCTGCTCTGCCCTTGGGAGCATTTGCTGAGTAGCGAGCAGCAGGTGACCAAGAGGTAAATACAAAGCAGAAAGTGGGGGTGAAGTAGCTGAGAACTTGAGGTGGAGGTTTTGGTAGTCTCCTGTGGCTGGGAGTCAAATCTGGAGTTCACACTGCAAGCCAAGCAGAGGGCCAGGGATATCTGGAAGAGAAAAAGCACACGAGGTCAACGCCAAAGTCAAAGGCTCTTTTCCCCAAGGGCCCACCCAAGTGGCAGAGCACCCGCTGAGAGACTGGGAGCCAGCAGAGCTGTTGGCAGCCTCGTGAGCTTGGAAAACAGACTTGGAACTGAAGTCCCACCAAAGAGGACAGGCCCTCGCAGACCAGCTGGGCTTTCAGTGAACACCCCAGAGAAATTATACATGAGGGGAAGGGGAAGCTAGAAATAGAGCAAACCTCACAAAGTCTGACTGCCAGCGGCAAAGCAGCTCAATCCCAGGCTGGATTAGGATGACCTTCTGCTTCTCTGACTGCCTTCCGGAAAGCAAAAATAAATCCTCTGTGATGAAAGGTAACATCAGTCAGAGCCCAAAAGCATCTCCATAATAGAAACAGCCCCACAGGGGATCCAGATCTCAGGGCTTTCTGATCCACACTTTAAAATAGCTGTGATTAATATGGTCAAGAGAATAAATGACGAGACAGAACATTTCGTGGAGAATTGGATCTCCATGGAAATTTTAGCGGGATAGATAGAATTTGGATATGGACGTCTTCAAAAATGGCTGACAAGGCTTGAACATAGCTCAGTAGCAAAGGGGATGCATGCATAAGACCCTGAGTTCCATCCCCAGCACCCTCCCCAGAAGGAATAGCTAACCTTTTCCCAAATAGCCAGGAGAAACGGCATCCAGAGAAAGGTAGCTGACCTCAAGGCTCCATCCTGAAAATGGATGTACGGGGGCAGGGGCAGGGGGCAGGACTCCATGGGGGGAAATTCCAGTTGGAAGCACATCATACTGGAATGCTGGATGAAGAAATTAGAATTCTGTTCCGCAGACTAAGAACGAACAGTCGTGAAGTTTGCCTTTGTTTTAGTTTGCTTCAGGGTCAAATTAGAAAAAGTAAAAATTGAGTTTGCATTTTTTACAAATATTACTTTCATTTTTCAGACATCGGGGAACGCAATAGCCACACCGGTACTTAAAAGCACTTTTAAATGTTTCTCTATCCCTGAAGAAGTTTTTAAGGAAGAAAAACAAAAACAAAAACCAACCAGCTGCAGAATGAGCCTATCTTACGGTTTTGGAGTGTGACATTGAGCTTTTAAACGACTTTTGTTATTGAGCAAGACATTTTCAGCTGACTTACTTTGTCTTTCCGTTACTGACCTTGTAAACTAGTTAATTGCGAAACGGGGTTTGTGTCAGCCTCTTAACACTGTATTCTTTAAAATAGGAGATTTTTCCATTGCAGGGGAGACCAACAGCAACATCGTCAGCACAAGCACACAGCAGGCTTCTCCGTCTACTTACTCAGAGACATAAGGTTTTCATCAGTCACTTTTCTCTCCTTGGCAGCCACTGTGGGCTTCATTTACGTTTTATTTAGCAAGTGGCCTCCCCTTTCACACCAAACCCCTATTTGCTGTTCTTTCTTTTTCCCTGTTTCACAGGACCCCATGTCTCTCTCTATTCCCAAAGAGCACCAACCAATCACAGGCCAAAGCAAACTCAATTGATTGAATCACCTGTCTACCAGACCTGGTTAGTAGAGCCATGAAGCAAGAAAGCCCAATACTGAGACATGGAATAGCCAAGTGGAACCACATCTAGAAGCAAGGTTTTCGGAAGCTTGATTAGCAGGGGCTTTTCTCAACCACCACAGAGAATGGGAAACCAGTGAAGAAGATGGAGGTCTTTCTAACATTTGCATCACACGTGGATCTAATGCAGAAGCTCCAGCCATTGTTACAAGCTCCTCTCGTTTTTTCCCCCTCCCAGCATCATTTAGAGAGAGGCACGAGGTTCCCACCTAGTCACCTTCTGTTTTAGTTGCTTTCCTGTTACTAGGACAAAATTCCTACTACTTGTGACTAAAAAGAGGAGAAGCTTATCTTGGCTTATAATTTTAGTGGGTTCAGTCCGTGGCTGGTCGGCTCTAATGCAGAAACGGCATTGTGGAAAGGCATGGTACAACAAAACTGCTCAACCTGTGGAAGACAGATACACCTTCCAAATAAACGCCCTTAGTGACACACCTCTTCCAACCAGGCCCCGCCTCCTAGCAGCACATTCAGCCATCCGCTGATGGATAGTGTCCCTGTGATCCACCTACCTTCAAAGAATGCCACTTCTGAACATGTAAGATTTTATACCTAAACTGTACTAAGCTGGCAGCAAAATTTTATGGGCTCTCAGGGGATCTGACGACCCTTCCTTCTGAGGCTGGTTGCATTCACATAGCCCTGACGAGGTGCTGGGAGACCCAACATGCCCAGCATCTTCACCCACCATACTGATGGCGATCACTCTTCCCCGCAAACCGTGCCTCGTTCTCACGCATGCTTCTTCATCTCCACTGCATCCTCCTAGCACAAGGCAGCTCCTCTCTCACCGCCATCCTGTTCCATTTGAGTCTCCTGCTCATCTGCTCTCCACAGAGGCGTTCTCTCTTTCTTTTTGTTTTGTTTTTCTTTTTCTTTTTTTTCAGAGTGGGGGATCCAGGGCTTCATTCATGCTAGATCAAAGCTCTACTGCAGAGATACAGTCCCAGGCTGAACATGCTATTTTAAGAATATAGGTAGATTATGCGGGTCGCCTTTGAGAACCTCCCCCAGGGTCTCCGCTGCCCCGAGATACAGTGTCCACAGCACCTGCCCAACTCTCCAATCTTATCCCGAGTGACCGCCTCCTGTACCCGTTACAGGCACACTGACCTCTTTAGTTCCTCAGAATCCAGCCTCCTAGGCCTCCAAGGGCAGTAACCACACGGCCCTGACCCCCCCCCCCAAAGCAGGGTCAGCCCTGCCTCTGCTGCGGCAGGGCATCTAGCTCTAGGCACTGTGATGAACTCCTGCCCTAAGTAAGGTCACCCCCTTGCCAGGACTAATTTAGCTTTCTGGGCCGTCTAGTCTAGCTCTTTGTTCTTCAGATAACAGAGGCCCAAGCAGTGAACGCAGGCTACCTATCCCCTTGAAGTTACTTTCAGGAAGAAACAGCCTGGGTCTGAGTCTCGCCTCTCAGGACGGGGCTCCTTATCCTTCCCAAGCTGCCTGGCCGGATACCACCATGAAAAGCATACAGTTTCTGCAAGGTTAGCGAAGCAAATCCCAGTCTGAGTCATTGTCCCTAGGGTCCAGCACGTGGTGGAGCTCTGGGTTAGCCAGGAGAATTTTTTTTAGAGTTTCCCATCAACAGGTGCTCTGCCAGGTTCTCAGGACCTGATAGACTTAGGGGCCCTACCAGGCCTAGGGACCCTAGGACTCAATCACGTACTGTGAGACCCTCAGCCATGCAGAGGCAATCAGCAAGCTCCAAGATCTCACTGGAACAGAAAGAAGAGGGTCCTATGTCTCAAGGAGCCCCAAGGCTGGTACTTCAGCTTGGGAGGCAGGATACCCGGAAATAAGAACTTGGGTTATTTTTACAAGGCTCTCCCGATTGTGGGGCAGAGTGGGACTCTCGGTGTGCTGACTAGCGAGATGGTGGAACCAGCTGGGGTAGGGGGCATCAGACTAGGCAGGAAGGGCCGATGCCAACAACTTCGGGCTGCAGCTAGGGTTGAGCAGCAGGAAAGAAAGAGTTCTTGTTTAAACAACCAACGGAATTATTCCACCTACTTCTACCCTCTAAGGAGGTGACATAATTCATATCAAAGGGATGATGGATCTGTATATGCCTGTGGAGGGCGGTAGGGGAAAGAGTTGAGACTAATGATGTGACTGCGGTGAAGGAAAAGACATTTCAAAGCTGGTCCTCGGCAGGCTTCTGAGAGGGCAGAGTTGGCCCGGAGTCAGTTGGAGTAGGGATAGAGCTGAGCCACCCCATGGGAGAAAGAAAAGGGACGCTGGAGGGGTGGGCGACGTCGGTGAAGGCTGGGCCTCGAGGAAGTAAACTGGCTAGTGGAAGAGTGAGACATAACCAAGGGAACAGCTGATATTTGACTTTAAGGTGCTTTTCTGTGCTAAATGCAACTACTTCTCCCAGCTGCACGTATGAAAAAAAAAATATGTTACATATGTTTTATGCCAGAGCTACTCTTGGGAAATCTAGGGAAAGGTCTGTGTTTTACATTTATTTTGACACAAGACAAAAAAAGAGAAAACAGCCCCAGGAGGAAAGGAGAGGGAAGGAAGGAAGGAAGGAGGGAGGGAGGGAGGAAGGGAGGGAAAAATAGCAAAGTAAGAAGGGCCTGAGAGCAAATTCCGTTAAGTATTACCGGAAGCCCTGAGTTTCCCTGTATTTGGGGTTGAGGGTTTCACCCATTTGCTGTTGTATTATCAAAAGGCATGGTGGCCCTGTAAGGCCCCAAGACTTGGAGTTCCCCAAACAGAAGTCATCTGGGTTTTAATTTTCTGACCTTCTAGGAAGTTACAGGAAGACAAAGCACGACTTGCTGAGGTTCGTACAGGCCCCGTGGAGCCTGGAGGAGGCTCATCCTCTGGGAGTTTATGTCCTGGTGTAACCTGCTGAAGACAGGTCCTCATGTCACCTTAACCAAGGGGACTGTAGACACCCTTGGAAGATCAGGAAGGAAGTGAGTACACTGCTACTTGCTTCATAACGTGTGCGAGCACACACACACACACACACACACCATACACACACTTACGCCATACCTCCACTCAGATAATAAAAGTGAATCTGTTTTCTCTGTTCCTTTCCTCTTGCCTTTTCTCTTTTTTTATTTTTTATTTTTATTTTAAAGATAGTAAAATCCAACAAAACAAAACAGAACAAAGCCAATCAAAACAAAGCAGCAAAATTGGTACAGAACTTCAAAGCAGGATACTGGGAAAACAACAATAGCTGCCATAGTATATCTTGTTATCTTCACAATAGTTGTCCATTCCATCAAGTATTGCAAAATCAAACTAAAAACAAAACAGAATAAAACCAATCAAAACAGAATATTGAATAAAGCAAAACAATTAATCAGAACAAAGCAAAACAGTGAGAAAAATATTGGACCGCAAAGGCAAGATACAAGGAAATTCCCCATATTTGCTATACTGCATATGGTCATCCTCCCAGGAGATGCTCAGACTGCTGGCCCCAGGCTTGCAAAATCAACCAAACAATGTAAGCATTTAGTTGCTTTACGTACCTTAGTTGCTATCAACTCAGCCTGTCCTCTGAACCAGCAGGTTGCTTGGAGGAGTGATGGTATTTGATTCCCAGTCCGTGCCAATAAGCTCACGGGAGGCGCTGACTTTTCTCTTCCTGGAAGCCACGTGGCTTGCACGGCTTACCAGAAAGGCTGGCTGGTTGACTTCCTGTTGGATCCACCCAGTCCCAGCATGGTGGATTCTCAGGAGGTGCTGATGGCTTAGCAGAAAGGCTGGCTGGTTGACTTCTCCTCTCACCTTTTAAAGCAACTTTCGAATTATGGATTGGCTCATTAACAGCCAGTTAAGAGGACTAAGTGAATTCATCTGTATTTTGGGGCAACCCTGAGATGCTTTGGACTATAAAGGAGGGACACATTCCTTTCCCTCCTACTGAGTTTGCTCCAGATCAGACTTCAGAACCCTTCCTAGTCAAGCCAAGATTCTTTGTTCTAAAGACAGGAAAAGGAAAAAGACACAAATCTCTCTCTCTCTCTCTCTCTCTCTCTCTCTCTCTGTGTGTGTGTGTGTGTGTGTGTGTGTGTGTGTGTGATAGATAAATGACTATACTACTAATTATATTAATTCTTGGAAAAGAACAGTTAATACTCATATTTTTAGATCAGTTTTACTTTATATCTGGTAATCTAAGCAACCCTTTTGAAGGTAAATGTCAAATTCCTATCAACTTGTTTTGTAAACCTATACTGTTTTTGTTTTGAGTTTGTTTGTCTCTTCAGCTTTTTGTTTCCTTTTCCATGTCTTTCTTTCTCTTAAATAAATAAAGCAATATTCTTTGTTCTTTGTAGACATGCATGTGCCTCAAACCACATAGCCTTAGCCAGGACCCCTCAAAAGGCCTCACCATTCCTGACTGCTGGGAATAAAACTCATAGCTAAATTTCCTCAGTCCATCTGGTACTTTTTTGTAATATAACCCTTAGAAAGGCTTCCCCAGAGAATTTGTGTGGCTTCTCTTAATCCAGAAGAGGTTGACTAGGTGACCTACAAACCACCTCAGACATGACACGTATTGAGGATACCAAGTTGACAGAAGAGCAAACCAGGGAGAACAAGCTACTGTTAGTACTCTCACTTACAAGTGAAAGAAACGCAACAAATTGGATTCAGGAAGAAAAGCAATATTGACTATGAGAAAGGAAAGATCAAGGAAGCTTGAGGAATGGCTGAATCTGGGGTCTCAGCAACTTCCTTGGGGTTCTCTCTTCCGACTGTCTGTTTCCACTGGATGTTGTCCATGGCTGAACCTTACACCTCAAACTCCATTCTTCAGGCTGCCTCCTGCCATCCCACAGATATTTCCTCTCCACATGGTGGGAAGACCTTTTGATCACCGGTAGCCCCTACATTCACATCCTACCAGTTCAAAGACTTCACCAAACAAGAGGGTCTTTCTCAGCAACTCTTTTGGGCAAGTTCTAGGTCCAGTTGGTTGACACTATTTTGGGCAAGATTCAACCAATTCTCACTACACCATGTGGAAGACGTCCCCAGAAGAGGGTTCTGTCATCCTGAGGGACAAAAGAGGCGTTGGGTAGACCACAGCAGCAGATCTCCAATGCAGCTCTTTATGAAGGCATCAAAGAGTCCAGTTTTCCTTTCTATATAATGGGAGTTTGATCACAACACAATCTTATTTTTTAATGACCCAAGACCTTTAAAGACCTTTAAAGACCTTCACACTGAGCTACATCCCCAGCACCCCCTCTTTTTTTAAATTGTTTATTTTGAGATGCAGTCTTGCTAAGTGACTAAGTTGCCCAGGCTGGATTCAAACTTGGGACCCTCCTGGCTCAACATCCCATAGTACAGGGATTGCAGGTGTGTCACCGCACCTGGCTACCACCCATCTTTTTTAATGTCCTTCAGCAGTTTAGCTCCCAGGTAGCCAGTGTAGCTCACCTGCCTACTACAGGTGAGGCCCTGGGTTCCATCTCCAGCACCGTGGGGGAAACAGTGTGGTAAACCATTGTCTTTCTAACTGTCCTTCAGTAGCTCCCCACAGCCTACAAGATACTGCACAATGGCCTGCAAAGCCTTGCATCCGCCAGCCTGCTTCCTGCCAAAGCTCCACCCACCACCACTGTGCCCAGTTCCCCGCCCAGTCCCTCTGCACCCAGAGCTGCTAGGCCTCTCTCCCTCCTGCCAAGCACAAAGCATGGGCCAGCTTTCTTCATAGTTCTCTGCACCACAGCCAGACTCAAGAGAAACTTCGGGGAAAACAGAAGTGCCCACCAGATGCATCTTATCACTGTTCTAAGCAGTGGCTCTGCTGAGAGCATGGAACCCAGGGCTGACTTCCAAGTTTTTCTCAAACCCTGCACACCTCAGGATGAAGCTTCTCCCACTGCCAAGCCACGCCCACCGCCTCTGCTTGCAATCCAGGTCTAAGCGACCCCAAGTCACCCCATCCCCAAGAAGTCATGTTTTCATCTTAACCCTGCCTCCTGCACTCTTCTGTCCAGCCCCACAACTAGCCTCTTCCTTGCATTACTGACCATGGGGATATCAAACAATACCTACAGAGCATTTCTCCAAAAGTTGGCAATTAAAACAGCACCTCCTGTGGAACACCAGTTCCCAGTCCTGGTTGGGCTGTGCCAGGCAGCTTCCACCTAAAACAAGGACGTGAGCACTTCTGCCCCCACCCAGCTCCTTATCGTATGCAAACAACTGATCCCGGAGTAATACACACAACTTTTCTAGAACACACCAATTTCAGGCATAGGATAGTCCGATTCCAAATTAGGAGATGGTGGAGTTCTAAATAAAACAACCCTAGGAGACATAATTCAACCAATTCACTACATGTATATTACTAAGGGGTATTAACATCTCATGAGTCAGTAATCTCCCTTAGGATCCAGAGTGCTTTTCATACTCACCAAGACAGATAGGCAGGTCCTGGCGTTGTGTTAACAGAGCTCAGGGGTCAGCTGAGTGGCGCATTCTGCAGCAAAGGAGCATCTTCCACAAAGCAAGTTTAGCCTCCTCAAAAGCCCAGACACTGCTTGCAGTCCTGAAATGTAATTTTTCTCAGTTAAAAAAAACTTGTAATTTTATAATTTCAGGACAAAAGACAACAAACAGAGAGAGAGGAGGGGGAGGACTGGCTTCAATATTTTGTCTCAGGAGATCTATTAAGACATCTAATCAAAACCAAAATCGAATCAGATATGGGACTTCCCCAAACCGGTTCCAAATAGCACAATGTTATGTAACTTTTTTAAAATTTCATTTTAAAATATAGCCAAGCTCAGAAACAAGAAAAAGAAATCTTCCAGGTATGAAAAATGAAGCTGAAACCACGGAGAGCCAGCAGAGGCCAACCTAAAAAAAGAGTAGAAGGAGGCAATAACGAAATTACCTGTGAGGAGGCTTACCAACACAGAACTCCTGTGAAAAATAACTCCTGCTGAAGAGCTCCCAGGCAAGAGTTGAAAGCATGTCGGGAAGTCCAAAGCCAAGACAGATATTCTACTGGCTCAACCAATGGGGTAACTCACATCGGAGAAACTAGAGATTATAAAGAAATCTGAAAAAGGCTTTCAGTTTAATCAAGCATTTAAAGAGATAAAAGAATAGAAATATTTAACAAGAATAGCAAATTATGAGATAGGAACATGGGGATTTGCAATCTGTAACTACGATCATAGGTTTGTCTATGTCTTCTTACTGTTCTCTCTGTCTTTCTGTCACACGTACATTTCTATCACTATGTTCTCTTGGTGAATCATATCCTTTACTCTATGAAGTGATCTTCTTTATCTTTAGAAATGTTCCTTACTCTGAAATCTGCTTTAAATTACACTGGTATAGCTACTCCAAGCACTGGAATAAAAAATTAAATGTAAATTGTCCAAACACCTCAATGAAAAGACATAGATTGAGTGTTTTCTTTAAACTGTGATCTGACTATACACTTCTGACAAAAAAAAAAATCCAAAAAACCTCACTTTAGTCATAGTTATAAGTAGGCTAAACACTGAAACTTATTTATATACATTGCCTATTTTTCTCTGGTTTATCTTTTTTCTTTTTCTCTATAGGAGTTGTTTATATAACAGCACAAATATCTTTTTCTCCAGTGTGACCATATAAGTTATCATCCAACCCAATATACTTTTGAGTGTGACAAATAGTAATCCAGATGGGACACCAGGGCAACAAAATATTAACTAGAAGTGTCCTGAGAAAACTAGAATGGTGGTTACTCTATTATTATCAGTTATAATTATATCTAAATATGTGAATTACTTTTACAGCCATTATTAAAGCAGTATTAGAGTCTCTCTTACAGCAGAAAAGCATAGTTTCCATCTATCCCTCGTACCCTAGCCCCCACATACAGTTTCCCTTACTATCTTGCATTATTGTGATACATTTGTTACATTAATGAACCAGTATCAATACATCGTTATTAATTATAACTCATGATTTATGTTAGGGTTCATTCTCTGTGTTGTATGGGTATTGACAAATACATAGCGCCATGTATCTGCCATTATAGTATCATACACAATAGTTCTTTTTTTAAATTTTATTTTAAAGGGGGTAAAATTAAACACAACAAAACAGAACAGAACGGGACAAAAGAAAGCATAAATTTCAAAGCTAGACAACCAGAGATCTTCACTATCTGTCATATTGTCTCTTGTTTTCTTCCAAATGGTTGTCCTTATCTTTGCATATGGGGAGCTCATACTAGATAACATAGCCAATCTTTTCACAAATGTCTGTTTCACTGGCTCCCACTTGCTAAGCAAGGGGGGAGGAGAATGGGGCACACGGGATGGGGGACAGGACGACATGAGATGTCTGATTCTCAGCCCACACGCAGGCAGGATCACAGTCGCCCCCTAGAGAAGGGAGGAGCTCCTTGTTCTCCTGGTACCCCAAGTCAACCACACGGTGCTGGTCCCAATGCACCAGGGTCTCTCTCCTTCAGGCTGCCGAAAGTCTGCCACACTCTCAGCCACCCCCCAGAGAGGTAAGGAGCTCCTTGTTCTCCCAGCACCCCAAGTCAATCGCATGGTGCAGGTCCCGAGACGCCAGGGTCTCTCCCCTGCAGGCCCCCTAAAGTCCGCCATACTCACCTGCTATTTCTTTCTGATGAATTGACCATTCCATTTCCAAAGTTCTGAAATGGCCAACAGACCACAGAAAGAATTCTCTTTAGGCTCCTGTTTGAAACCAGCAGCTACAGCGATCTGCTGGCCTTGCTTCAGGGCCATCTACACAATAGTTCTGTCACCCTAAAAATACCCTGTGCTCCATTTGCTCAACCCTCTCATTCTCCCCTAAAGCGCTAGGAACCGTTGATCCTCACTGTTCCTCTAGTTTTGCCCTGTCCACACTGACCTACCAGACAGGCCATTTTCTTAGCACACACCTGAGTTTCTTCCATGATTTCCTGGGGCTTGGTGGCATCTTTCTTTTTACTGATGCATAATGTCCATTGTATTACACCCCCTAGGTTGTTTATTCATTCACCTGTTGTAGAATATCTTAGTTGCTTCCAATTCTCAGCAATTACGAAGTTGCTGTGACATTTGTGTACAGGCTTTTGTGTGAGCAAAGCTTTCAAATCATTTGGACAAATGCCTAAGAGTACAATTGTTAGATCACGTGCTAAGCCCACGTGTAGGGTCACCTGAACATTTCACTTCGTAGGAACCGTCTTCTACAGTGGCTGTGCCGTGTGCATTTCCACAACAGCGCGTGAGAGTCCCTGACGCTCCGCCTCCTTGTCGCCATTTGCTGTTGCCAGGGTTAGGATTTCAG
Source organism: Dolichotis patagonum (assembly GCA_004027295.1). Lineage (NCBI taxonomy): Eukaryota > Metazoa > Chordata > Mammalia > Rodentia > Caviidae > Dolichotis > Dolichotis patagonum. The sequence goes on along the minus strand of PVJX010008280.1, from coordinate 54,822 downwards.
CTCCTTGAAGAGTGCACCAGTGTCATCACTAATTTAATGTGCAATTGCCTAGTGACATACGACCCGAGTATTTTCTGTATACCTATTTGTGACCTCCGTATCTTTTTTTGGTTGGCTGTTAATCAGATATTTATGTGATTTTAAAACTGGTACAGGGTCATTTTGATAGTGAAGTGGAACTCAGGCCCTCATTGCTGCTAAGCAAGGGCTCTATGACCGATCTACGTCCCCAGTCTTGTAAGATTCATGCGTATATTTAAGATATACATTTTTTAAATCAAATAGTGTTTTGAAAAGATTTTCTCTCAGGCTGTAACTTGTCTTTTCTGTTTAATAACAGTGTCTTTCACAGACATAGAATTACCTTTGTCCTTTGTCAGAGGCTGTGTGTCTGTGTGTCAGGGTCTGTTTCTAGGCTCTCTTCCCTAATCCATTAACTTATTTGTCTGTTTTTTTTTTTTTTTCACCAGTATGATACTGCATTGATCACCGTAGCCTTATGGTAAATCTTCAAGTCAGTCAGTGTCAGTGCTCTGTCTTTGTTCTTCCTCAGTATTGTACTGGTTATTCTAAGCACTTTTTCTTTCACATAACTTTACAGTTTGTTGAAATCCACAAAATGATTTGCTGGGATTCTGATTGGTATTGTACTGAATCTATTCATCAAGTGGGAAAAACTGATGTCTAGACACCATTGAATCTTCCTTCCACAAACATGGAATACTGTGTTCACAGACTTTTCCTTCAACAGAATGTCATAATTTTCTTCATATAGAGCTTATACGTATTTTGTTAGATTTATACTTAAGCCAACTTCCAATCTCTGCCTCCCTCTCCCTCTCTCCCTCTCTCTCTTTGTCTCTCTCTCTCTCTTTCTCTTTCTCTCTTGCTAATGGTGTTGTGTTTTCAGTGTTAAATTTTATTGTTGCTGATTTACAGAAAAGCAATTAAATTTGTATGCTAACTTTGTGTCCTGCACCTTGCTATATTTGTTAGTCCTTCTTATTGTTTCTTGTTGATTTGTGGGAATTCTCTACATAAATAACTATGTTATCTACAAATGAAGAGTGTTTTTTCTTTCTTGTTCTGTATACACTTTATTTCCTTTTCTTGCCCTACTGCATTAGCCAGGGCTTTCAGGATGGCTATAAATCGGGCCAATGAGAAATAAAATCTTTTTTTCATTCCTGATCTTAGAGAGAGACCATCTAGTTTCTCATCATTGAGTAGGCTAACATTAATTACTTTCCTAAAACATGAAAGTCAATAAAACAATTTAAAATATTTCTTAATATTTTCTAGACTTCATGCCATTTTATAAAAGGCCTTACCTTCTCCAAGGTTATATGACTATGTCCCTGTGTTTTTTACTTTTCTTCTAATTCTTGTAAAGGTTTGTTTGTGTTTACCTGCAACTATTTAATCCATACAAAATTTATTTTGAATATGGTGTGAGGTAGGGGTCTATGGCAGTTAGATACAATGCATTGTCCAATCAATATTCATGTTAGAGGACTGGAGATTTAGCTCAGTGGCACAAGAACTTGCCGGCAAGTACAAGGTCATGAGTTCAATTCCTGGTACCAAAAAAAAAAAAAAGTATATTCATATCAATGTCTATCTGGTATATCTTCCTGTATAGCAGATATCCTCCAAGCTAAGATTCTAGATGTAATGGTAATTTCCCATTGAGATGCCGTTAGCACCATGACTGAGCATGCAGTTAAAAGTAGTGCATTGTGCCAGGGATTTAGCTCAGTGGCATAAGTGTCTGCCTGGCAAGTTCGAGGTCATGAGTTCAATCCCTGGTACAAAAAAAAAAAAAAGTAGTGCATTGCCATTTCTTCTCACTTCCTATTTCCTCCTCTGGGAGCAATCTTTGTGGTGGCCAAGAGTTTCCTCCGAACTTAACCACCGGTGTTTTTCTACCCCACACTCTTTCCTTTTCCTTTTCCTTTCACAGGTATCAGAGCTAGGTCACTACTGGAAATCTTCCTCTGTTCTTCTAAATACCTTTCCTCTTTATATTTCTTTTACATGCATTATCCTGACAAGTATCTTGCCCTGTTGACTCTATCATGGCATCTGCTTCCTACAGGATTAAAGTGGTTACAACTCACATGAGGCTTGGAGTTCCGTGGAGACAAAGGCAGGCAGCGCCTATTTCGCCAGCACAGATCCAGACTGCGGTGGTGTGATTCTGGAACAGTATCAGGGCATCACTTCCTCCTCTCCAGCAGCTTGCAGACTGCAGCGCAGGCACCAAACTCTCCTCCAGTGGCTCAGTCTTGCACTGTGACTTTGGAAGTTGTTCTGAAGCTCAATCTAAACACTCTCTCTTCAACACTCCCTACAATTCTGGGTGCGTGCGTACTGCGTGTTTGCTGTTGCTCTCACAGAATACCTGAGATTGTAACTTGTGAAGAAAAGGGTTTTACTCAACATGTGGTTCTAGAGGTTGAGACATCCCTGAGCGTGATGCTAGCACCTCAGCTGCTGGTGAGGGCCCCAGATTGCTTTAGGCCACGGCAGGCATTTGCTGAAGAGGAAAAACACAATGATGGACCTTGCTTTATAGCAGCCCTCTCTCTTGATATCTAATCCAGATATGTTAATGTTTGCTAATGACCTAATCACCTCATAAATGCTCCACCTCCCAACACTGCCACAGTGGTAAATTTCAACATGAGTTTCAGACAGGACCAACCATATTCACATCATAGCATGTACCGTCCATAAACTCTTTTTTGGTTGAAATATGTAGACTGATTCTCTTTTTAGCTATCACCAGTATAATAACTAACTTAACTTTTCCCAAATGGAAATTCTATCATTCCTAAGCCATCCTTGAACAGTCAGTCCCTTCTTGCTGATATAAAATGCCCCCTGAACATAGATTCCATGAACCTGTTCTTTTTTAAACTTTATTCCATTGATTATCCATTTTTATACAATCGTCCTGTCCTGATCACTTTGTAGTAAGTGCGTATTTGTAGAAGGGCTATTTCCTCCTCATTTTTCTAACTATATCAAGATTTGCTTGACTGTCCTTCTCCAGTTTTCCCCTTCGACATGACTTTTAGAATTAGCTTGTAAAATTATATTTTTAGAACTCTTGTTAAGTTTTTATTGGGATTTTGCTGAATTTATAGATTAATTTTAGGAGAATTTATGTCTCTACAATATTGGATCTTCACCAGGAGTCATTTGTATTGGGAGTTGGCTAAAGAGCTTGGGAAGAGGCTGGAGTTTGATAGCACACAGACTCATCAACAGAGGAAGAGTATTGCCTAAGGGCCCAATCCAGAGTCCCGGAGAGAGCCCCCAGTGCATCCTGGGAAACACCTTCACAGACACAGAGGGAGCTGGGATTTGAAGGATTACTATGACTTTGTCAGTGACAGTGGTGGGGACAGTGTGTTCAAGGAAGGGATGGCATGAACCAAGATGCCCAGGCATGAGAGGACATGGGGAGACAAGAGGTGTCAGAGGTGGTGCAGGCATGGTAAGAGACTCAGCTAGAGAAACACTCACTTGATGAGTAACATGGGTGAGCCCAGAACTCTCCTAAGTGCTAACTCATTGAAGCTTTACAGCATCCCAATTACGTAACTGCTGCTATCCTCCCCATTTTACAAGTGAGACAACATAGTTAAAGAGAGGTTAAGTGAGTTTCTCAAGGCCAAATGGCTAGCAAGTAATGCAGATGGGACTCTCGCCCAGGCAATCTGGCCCTTCAGCCCATCCATCTTCTTATCACTCCACACTCAGGAAGAGCCTCCTACGCTGAACCATGGAAACTGAGTTTACCGTGTAAACAACCAGATTGGTTAAACCAGGAGAGGAGAGACACGGCAGGTCCTTTTGCAGAAGCTCACTCAAGCAGCAGCCTCAGGAGAAATGATGCTTGAGGACACAGGTGATGCCTGAACCAAGGGGAGTAGAAGGGAAAGGTTGGGAAGGGGCCACCGGGACTACTTTTCATACCCATTGTCATTTGTCATTCATTCAACTCTTATCAAGCCCTTGCTAGGAACCAGGCTGGCTGCTGGATGCCAGGATACACCCTACTGCTACGCCACAACATGACTCAGAGCGAAAGAACAACTGGTCAGAGCTGTCCCAACGCCACCACAGGAGAGGGCCCTGTGTGTCCCCTCCCCCATGGCTGTCCCTGTCCACAAGGGTCTTGGCCCTCTGTTCTCTCGGTGCAGAATATCTTCCTCCCCACTTCCTTCTCGCCCTCTTCCTCCTCTCCCCTCCCTCTTCCTCACCCTCTCCATCCCGCCTTTCTTTTGCCCAACAAACATTCACATATTGCTGGCTTCCAGTTGGCCCAAGCTAGGTGCTAGGGAAGCAAGAATAAAATAAAGTCTTAGCCTAAAGCAGTAATTTTGAACCTTTTAGAGCTTTGGACCATATCAAGAGCCCACCGTGGTACAGGTGCCATAGGTTCACCACCACTGCCTAAAGGATTTCTGGGAAGAGAGAGAACGAAAACATGGGAAAGCGCCGTCAGAAATCTGGGGACCAGAGGGGTTTGAAAGGTCAGTTCAGGGTGGGACTGTGGTGGCGTGGGGTGGGGGACTAATATCTTTGTAAAAGGAGAGCTTCTCCAGTACTGAGAAGGTACAAAAAATTCCTCAAATAAAAATTAATTTTTAATAATCCTGAGATATTTCAGAAATGGCAAATATAGGGTTTGGGTTAAAAGCCTAAGCTTTGGTTTGTAGTCACAGAGCAGAATTTATAGTTCTAGCTGTCCCAGTGTGGTCTTCGTCACCCTGGACAAGCCATTAAGCTACTTTAAAACTCCTCACTTGTCTGTAACATGGGGATAATCATTTTTATGTCACAGGGTCATTGTGGGAATTGAGAGAAGTTCTTCCCCAGAATATCTTTGGGGCAATAGTGATGAAAATGGCATGGTACTGGAACAAAAACAGACACATGGATCAGTGGAACAGAAGCGAAGATACAGAAATTTTCCCAGACACATTCAACTACGTGATCTTTGAGAAAGGACCCAAAAGCATATGTTGGAGGAAAGATAGCAACAAGTGGCATTGGGAAAAGTGGTTATCTGTTTGTAAAAGAATGAAACTGGACTTTTATCTCTCACCATATACTAAACTAAAATCAAACTGGATCAAAGATCTAAACATTAAGACAGAAACATTAAACCTTCTGGAAAACAGAATTGGTAAAACACTTGACATTGGAGTAGGAAAGGATTTTCTAAACAGAATCTCAATCGCACAGGAAATAGCAGCAAGAATCAACAAATGGCATTATTATGTAGACTATAAAGTTTCTATATGGCAAAAGATTCAATCAGTAGAGTGAAGAGACAACCTATAGAATGGGAAAAAATATTTGCCAGCCACTCCTCAGACAGAGGACTCTTAATCTAGACTATACAAAGAACTCATAAAAATCAAGCCACCTAAAATTAAAGACTCAATCAAGAAATGGACCAGAGAAATGAACAGACATTTCACAGAGGAAAAAATACAAATGGCCAACAAATAAATGAAACAAAAAATATTCAATGTCTCTGACCATTAGAGAGATGCAAATTAAAACAACCCTAGAATTTCACCTTACTCCAAGAGAATGGGGATCACTGGGAGATCAAACAATAGCAAATGCTGGTGTAGCTATTGAAAAAGGATCCCTCCTGCATTTGTGGGAATGTAAACTAATACAACCACTGTGGAAATCAGTGTGGAGATTTCTCAAAGAATTAAAACTAGTATCTTCCCCAGAGTTTAAGACATGATACCACGGTGATACACACATAATGATTTTAGCAGCACGGTTCATAATAGCTAAGTCCTGGAAGCAGCCTGTATGCCCATCAACAGGTGACTGGATAAACAAAATGCTCCGCCGGCGGGACCCTGGAGTTCAGCTAGCTTTCCACATTCCCACACCCTCAACCACTAGTTAAGGGGCACCCAAGAATGGAAATTTCAAAGCATTTCTGGAATTTGCAGCAAAGTAGCTTCCAGTAGACCAAGGAGATTCTCTAGAGAAACGTTGGGGGCAGAAAAGGAGGGAAAGAGGGATTATGGGAAGGAGTTCTTAGAGATTATAAAGCTGGGTCTAGCCCTGAACCATCATCTCAGAGGTCTGTTGGCCACAGAGGCCCAAAGAGGTCCAAAGATCCACCTCAATAGTTTCTCAGTGTTTCCTGATTGACAAAATGTTGGTGACTTACAAGAAAACATTACACAGCTTGGTGATGCTACAGGGCAGTATTCATATACACTGTCCCCCCAAGATGGACATGTGGTGATCTCCCGGATGCAGGCCCCTCCTCTCCCCACTGGCAGCAGCCATGCTGTCTGGGTGAGACAATCTTACCCCTGTTCCAGGCTCTAGTGGTAGTTCAGTCCAGAGGAAAGAGATGTTGATGGAGCACCCAGAGAGCTACAATCCGAAGTCTAGCTTGGCGACATAATTGTCTGCGTGAACTTGGGCATGTCTCTGTCCCTTCCCAGGCCACCATGTCATCTGGAACAGGAGGGGCTTGCACCATTGACATAAGGTCACTAATGTTACTTGGGGCACTAGGATGCTCCAATTTCTCAGACTATAGATCGCCTGCTCTGTGGGATAGAGGCCACCAGAGCCCGTAAAGAGCCACATGTGGGTGCAAGGTCAGACCCTGTCTCCCCATTGTCCCACTGTGTGCTCAGTCTTACACCTCTCCTCTGGAACTCCACGGTCTGCATCCATGTGATGGAAGAAAACAAGTCTTGCCCAAATTAGTTTCTAAAGTGAATAAAAGAATAAAACATCATACAGCTGCAGGACACCTAAAAACGTTACTCTTGGTAATCGTGTGTGAGCCTCTGCTTCAGTCTAGGCATCATGGTAAGAACTTTCCATATGTTTTAGAACTCAGCGCTTAGTCTTATAAAGAGAACCACAGCCGGGGTGTGCTCACTGGTCATACTTAACAGCCAGCCCCCGGACAGGAGAGGTTCGGTTTGTAGGGCCATCCATCTCTGGGACGACCACAGTTCTGCCCTGGCCCATTCTGAGCTACTGAACACAGGCTGGGAAGAAATGCACAGGTGGCTTTCAGAGCTGGAACGAGCAGGTTCTAAGGCATCCCTCACTGCGCCCGCTTGATTTATAATAACTGACTTTCAGACACGGACCTTATTTGCAGCCAATACGGGCAGGGCCAGGATAGGACCAAGCCTGTCCATCGCTGACGAGCTACATGCCCTTCTCTTCTTTCCCTTGAGGCTGAGGGGTGCTGCCTGTGCTCCTGGGGAGATGGACTTTGGGCCTGAAATGTAGGCTTTCAGTTCCCCTTCCCTCAGGCTTCAGGTGCCTCATGTGCTAAAGGGAGAGGCCAGCATACACGGTTTCTTTGTAGCTCCAATGAACATGGCTGTGTTTTGTGACAGAAACTGGGGTTCTTGTCCCACCTCCTTTTGCCAAAGGGTCTGTAGCCAAAGGCAGGCAGAAGTGTCCTCAGCCTTCTCTCCCCAGCCTCCTAACTCCCTGCATTTCAAAACAGTCTCTCGCTTCCACCTTGTTCCCTGAGCCCAAGCTCAGCAGAAACCAGAACCCTTCCCAGGAGGCTGGAATCCTGCTTCCCATAAATCAGGATGCAAACTGAGCTATGAGACCACAGCACTGCACTGGAAAAGTAAGTCAATCACCAAATGACGATTTTTCAAACATCGTTCCACCCAGATCAGATCCATTCAGATTAAGCTGCTTCCCACCCCACCCCCAGTAAGGACACTCAGGGCTCAACCTCCCTCTCCTGATACTCAAGCAGCGTAGCAGAAGGGCCCTGCCACAGGGCCCAGGGCTCCGGAAGCCACATCCTGCTCTGTGACATGGCCCAGAAGGTGTCATCTTCGTGTCAGAACCTGCGCACACCCGGCATGGCTGACTCTGACTGAGACAGGAGGCCTCTGAGGACCTTGTAAGAGGGAGGTGTTGTTCTCACTTTGTGGACCCACTGAGTTTGTACGCTGGCATCTTAGTCATTCTGGAGCATCTTAGATTTTCTCTTTTCCTTTAGTTTAGTTTTATTTTATTTGCAATGCTGAGGATTGAACCCAGGGCCTCATGTATGCTTGGCAAGCACTCTGCCACCGAGCCACACTCCCAGCCCATGTCCTAGGATTTCAAGGATTAACAATGGGCTATTAGGACAATAATTAACAATAGGATATTAGGCCTGATCCTCGGCGGGGCAAGAAAGATTTCTGGATGACCGAAGTCTCTGGATCTGTCTGACCTCTCCTGAAGCAGATGTGGAGTCTGTAAATCGGAGCCCGTAAATCTGCTCCAGAAGGATGTCAAGACTGGTGAGGATCGCCCTGTCCACCCATGTGCTACCCAAATGGGGAGCCCAAGACCCACAGAGGGGCTGCAGTTACTTCTGGGTCCCAGAGACAGGCTCAGGCAGACCTGGGGATGGGCCCAAGCCTCCTCCTGCCCATTCTTCCTACCAAAGCCCACCGTGTCTCTCCTAGAACCTGGAACCTGAGACACATGCAGCTTTTCTGGGTCCAGATGAGCAGCCCAGCCCACTTTCCAGGAGAAGCGTTGGTGAGGGCCAGGGGAAACTCTGGCCAGGGCAGGAAAGTGCTGTCTAAACACGCCTTGGGGCCTGTGCGTCTGGCTGGCTGTCACCCGGGCCAGGTGGGCCTCTGACACACAGCAGGAATTTTCCATTGGCGCATCCTCTGGCTGGTTGGGATCCAAGGCATTTTCAGGGCTTTTTTTTTTTTTTCCACTCCAGTTGTCTCCTCTGTCCCATGAAGATACACCCTGGGGCCCAGTGCATGGGGACACTCAGTTCTCAGGGAAACTTTGGGGGGCCCTACTTTCTACCACCCAGGAGCCACTTGTCAATACCTAAAACATAAGGGAGGAGAACCATTTAAAAAAATCTATGCTGACAATGAAACCGACAATCATAGAGGAAGGTGATAGGCCCAGCGTAGATCAAACACAACTTTCTGTAAGCATGTTATTCTACTTCCGCTGGATCAGTTTCCCAAGATTAAGAGCCAAGGTCAGTGGGAGACACATAGCCACACGAGGGGGATCAAACAATGAAGTCGTGGAGAAGAGCTAAGACCTCAATGTGGAGGATTGCCAGGTCACAGAGTGGACAGCTGACGATGTAGGAACACATGCTTCTCCACTTGTGTCATTCTGGGTTCACAGCAGCAATCCTAATAGCTCCTTCTCGAAGACAAGGCCTGTGGGGGTGGCCCACCCATCAGGGGCCTGTGTCCACTCATCACAGTGGTAGGAGTGACTCCTGGGGTGGGGAGATGCACTTGACCCAATGTCAGGAGCATACCTTGGGCAGTAATAAGGGCCTCAACCTGGTAAGCATGTATGGAATACAGACAGGGTGGCTGGGTTCACACATTGGAGACCAGCTAGGCTGACATCTGCTGAGTTTTGTGAGGTCTTTGTCAAATCATGCAGAAGGTCACAGTGGGCAGCCACTGGCAGGAGGCTTTTCCCAAGGCTCTGTTCCTGGTCGTTAGGGCACTAACTCTGCCTGCAGGGCGAGTTCACAGTCAAGAGGAAAAGGATGACCCTTCAATCTAAATGAAATTCTATGGGGTCCTCCTCTGGACCCTAGGAATGTTTTCCAGAATCATAACCAACTCCCTAGTGTCTGGGTCTTCACAAAGCTGGTCCTCCAGGAGATTCCAGCCTGTTCAGGGAGGTGGGGAAAGTGATGACAGAATTGCTGAAACGTGTGCAACCTCCTACCACCACAGAAATCCTAGAGCTATGTCCCCGGTTACCAGCCCAGTGTTTCCCAAAATAGATTTTGTGAAACAAAATCAGGGAGGCTTCAGTTAGAGAAAAATATTTCCCATGGTCAGATCAGTTTGGGGAAGTAGGTTAAACCAATACTGGTCCCTGAAATGTATTGCAAATTTCCTGCAGATCTCCAGATGGTGAGTCTCAACCAGAGATGAATTTGTCCCCCTGGGGACGTTTGGTAGTGAATTTAGACATTGTTAGTTTTCACAACTGGCAAAATGCTACAGTACTGGATATAGTGGGTAGAGGCCTGCATGCTGCTGAATACCCTATGGTATCCAGGATAGCCCACCGAGGAAGTGTCTGGCCCAGAACATCAACAGCGCTGAGATAGCTGCCTTGTTCTAGAGCTCTGTGAACTCCCAAGGGAGAAGGTCTAGGGCCACAGTGTAGATAACATTCTTTTCACTCACCTGGCACCTGCTCTTCCTTCCTGTGCTTGAGGTAGAGTGCAGAAGCTAAAAACAACTGACCCTCATTGCTCCCACCTCTCTTGCAGCTAAGGGAGCAGGTCCATGACCTCACTCCAGACTCAGATGCATTTTCCAGGGTTTGAATCCAATGTGAAGAAGTAGATTCCCTGCAAAGCCCATTGCACAGCGGTGAGGGTAGAGGTGACAGCAATGACAGTCTGTCTCCAGAGGATATTTTGGCAGTCATTCTAGAGGGACCTCCTAGGCTAGCAGAGCTGGTAGCCCAAGTCAAAGTATCTTTGCAGCCATAGGGTCTCCCAGGGACAAGTCTTACAATGTGACTTTGGGTGTTGCTCTTGGCTGCTTTGCTTCTGACCTTAATTTCTTGACTCTCCAGGAGATTATCTGAGCTACTCTGGGTCCTTAGAATAACTCTTTTCTAAATTTAAATTAGGAGAGTTGGCTTCTATGGCTTGCAACTAAGAGCTAATTGAGTGGGACTAATTCCCCAGATGTATCCACACACGGAATTCTTTCTTTGGCAAGATACCTAAAAATAAATAAATAAAAATAAAAACCTGTTCTCTGAGCATACTTTGAGGAACTTCAACCAAAGTGAGTCAACTCAGGATTCTAACAACCTCTGCTCCAGCCAGACCCAGATGGCTGCAAGGCCCAGATCTCCCCCAGGCCCAGAACAGTGATGGAGCCTGACATCTCTCTCCTGGTCCCAGCTGAGCCAGTTGCTTCTCCACAACGACCTTCCTCTCTGATGCCAGCAAGAGCAGAGAATAACCGCAGCTGGCTGCAACCTCAAGAACCAAAACATAATCAAGCCATGGAAGTGACTGTGCTTTCAGATGAGGACGAGAGCAACTGAAAATGTGCATCTAAAGTCTGTTGCTTGATTGGGGTGATGTTGTCGTCAGGTCGGAGGAAGGTTTAAAAAGAAATCCGAGGATCTGAGAATCTCAAAAGTCAGGAGGAAAAAGAGAAACTTTCTGGGAAGGTCTGGTCCCCGCTCACGGGAGGGTGATGCTCCTTTAGGGAATTCTATGTCCAGATTTCGTCGAAGGCTCTGAGTCTCATTCCAGCTACTTTAAAGAGAACATTTTCACACCAGCCATTCATTTACTTAAGGAGTATGTGGTGTACTAGGTATTAAAAAGACACAAAGGTCAGCGTTAAAGACACCGATACTGTTCCTGCCTCCTCGGAGGGCCGGTAGCCTGGTGCCACTCTGTGCTTATAGTGCAAGAGATCTTTCAGCTCAAAGGACGTTTCACCATCAGGGCAGAACCTAACATGAAGGAACAAACCCTCTTTGGTGTCCCTGAGGCTCTGGGAGAAGGGACCACTGGAAGGGGTAGAGTTTACTTGGGAGCCAAGATGGCAGAAGTATGGTGGGTTTGGGGCTCCAGAAGCAGCCAGGGAGCAGCGCAGGCAGGGGAGCCTGAAAGCCAGCCTGGGGAAGTGGGCACAGCTGGCTCCATCAGAGCCTCCAGGCAATGAAGTGCATCCAGCCTTCATCCTGAGAGCAATGGGAAGCATTTTAAGGGTTCTGACTAGAACCATGTGACACAGGACTGATTGGACCGGGAAACTAGAAAACACAGCGTGGTTTCTGCAGTGACCAAAACAGATGAAGAAAGAGGTACATTTAAAAGACAGAGAGGCAGCAGAGGAAAGAGTGGACTGGAGGAGGCCCCTACTGTGTGCCTAGGGCACTGCAGAGCCGAAAGAAGCCCAGAAGCAGCACTGGCCCCACCTGGAGCAGTGCACAGACTTCCCTGCCACACCACATTCATGTCCCAGGCCCAGCGGCTTTTGGGAGGTTTTGACAGAGACAGGGGAGGCCACAGGGAAGCCAGAGGTGAGAGGAGGTGGAAAACCAAGAAGCACAGCCATGCACACAGGCAGGGAAGCCCCGGAGGGTGGGCTGGCAGGAGTGTTAGCATGGACTGATCCACCCACCCCTCCTCTAAACGACAAAACCAGGGTCCAGGCTTCAGCAGCAGAACTAGAACTAAAGCCTGGCTCTTTACTCCTCCTCCATGGCTCTGGTTCTGTGGGCAGCGCTGGGGGAGGGAGAGAGAGGGAGAGTAAACACAGGCACCTGTGCACATGTCTGTGCGTATGGCAGAGACCAGGCCATTCAGCTCTCTATCCATCTGTAATTCAGTCGGCATGAATTAAAATGTTTATAGAAATGGAAAAATAAAGCTCGGGAGAGAAGTTAATCTCTGTGGGGGGTGGGTCCCGTTTCAGAAGGTTGGTGTCTTGATTTTTTTAAATCCCTTTTCTGTTTTATTCAAAGAGGATTTGGTGTTCCCACTCCCAGCTGGGAGCTTAAGAAAACAGAACAGTATTTCTCAGCCTGCTATCTGTCTTCACAGCTCCAGGCCCCTCTTGCTGGACCCAGGTACACGAACACCTCGCACCTTGCCAGGCTCAGCACAGTGCTGTGCCTCAGTTTCCCCATCTGTATGAGGCCTGAGGTTTCCCTTTCTGTCCTTCTTCCCATTCTCTAGATAAGGTTGGCCCAATCCAAGAGCAAAGAGGCAAAGACACTGGGAGGGGAAGCAGGATTTACAGTTGAAGCTGTCGAGGAGACTTGTCCTGGCAGTCGAGGGACAGCCAAGCCTCTGCGTGGCCCTGGAGGTGTGTGCAGAGGAGAGAGAGGAGGAAGCTGCAGTGTGTTTGGGGGCATAAGCCAGGTGTCCTGCTTCCCCGTCTACTGACCATGTGAACCTCAGAGGTGTGGGGATGATATCGTGACCACGTATGCACCACATGTGCGCTCGAAATAGAGTTTCAGGGCAATCATGAGCGCGCATTTCTGGTAAGTCCATTAGCAAATGGACAGAGGGCTTGATGTAGCTACTTGCCCCCCCAAATCAAGTCACTGGAGATCAGCTATCTCTCCTGGAATCTCAGACTCTCAACCTAGCAGCTCCCTCACCCCCGTACTCCAGGTGAGAACCCTCTTTGCAGAAATCTGCACTCCACAGAGCAGCAGGAGCTGAGTTGGAGTCCTACACAGGGCCAAATATGGTCCCAGAAATTATGACAACAAAAGTAGGAGTTCCAGTCCCTCCAGATTCCCGAGGTCAACACAGATGTCTGCTTCAACCTCGTGCCCCAGCTGCCATCAGGGTCCCATCATCTCCACTACTCAGGAATTTTACTTAGTGGGAAACCTGGCAATAGGGCTGGAGCTCACTTAAGCCTAAGGGTGCACCGTATTAGCCCAGGCAGGCCCCTACCTTCACTGGGCCTCTGTTTCCTCGACTCTTACGGACTTCAGACCAGCTGGGCTCTCTTGCACGTCACAGTTCCCTTTGGCACTTGTTTGCCCCCGAGTCTCTTGCCTGCTTCTGATCAGTTCGAGCTTCCCAAGCCCACCCAAGTCCAGCCCAGGACCCGGAAATCCCTTTTCCCAGCCAGATCAAGGGGAAAGGCTTCCTCTCTGGGCTATGGCGTGAGGGGAGCTTTTCCCAGCCCTTATCAAGGAAGGAGAGAACAGAGGGCCACAACATGCCAGTCCTGACCTAAGGAACCATGGCTTCCCTTGCTGTTTAGTCCTCCGAATCCCCTGGGGAGGAGCAGCCACAAGCCTCAACTAGAAGACAGCTTACATGCTGGGAAAGAGCAGGACCCAGCCAGGGATGTGGACCCAGATCTTCTTCAGCCTTATGCTGCCTCCTTCGATCTGCTCTGGAGAAACAGAGGAGCATTCTCTGGCCAGGAGGCTGTTGTGACTCAATTCATCAAGCAGTTATTAATAGACCAGGGGGTTTGCATGGCAGGGTATTAAGGGAGCAGGAAAGGACCATGGAGCCTGTGGGGTAACTAACTGCCTTTCAGCCTGGGGTCTCGTGCTCCATCCCTCCTCCAGGACAATGTCAGCCCATCATCAACACCCCTGGGCCTCTGGCAGCCCTTTTCTCCCTTGTGCTTTCGGATCCCGCCAGTTACAGCTCATTCTTTTGGCGCACATTGTTCTTTAACGACATCACTTTTTCCATCTCCCTGACGGCTCTGTGCCCTTCCGCCTGAGCGCTGCCTCCCAGCTGACCTCTGTCTCTCTGACACGCTGTGGTCTCCATGCATTGCTGGATGCCGCTGTCTCTGGATCACCGTGGATCTGTGCAACTCAGAGCCTGCGTCCCCGCCCCATCCCCATCTCCCCCGGAAGCCGTGACCAACCCTCATCTAAGCGGTGGAATGGTCCTTTCCACTCTGGATTGCTGGGTGCACAGAGGTGTCTGCCTCCCCCCAGGCACCCAGCCCAAAGGCCCAGCGCATCCATCAGTGTGTGCACAGATGTGAGACCTTCTTAAGTCCCTGGTTGGGCACAGTGCCAGGGCCGGGCCTTGGACAGCTCTGTCTCTCTCCCTCGTCTCCACCTTAGATGGGACCCCAGCTGTTCCCTGACAGTCCTCTTTCTCAGCCCGTTTGGGAGCTGGACTCACTGAGCCTTGCCCACATCTCTGCTCTACTTCTTACTCTAAGTCAGGCATGCGTTCCTCTGAGGTAAACCCAGGTGCCGAGTCCCGGCTCTACACCCCACTTTCTCCTCTGAGCTACTCATTCATTCGTGTGACAGTATTTTTCTAAGCTCTAACTATGTGCAGCCCCGTGTTGACAGCACCTTCTGTTTTATTCCCCTGCTGCTGCCTGGCTCCACCCTGTCATTTTCTAGAGAGGAAGTGTGCGAAGAGAAACACAGGCAGGAGGCAGCCTGATCTTGATCTGAATCCTGGGTCTATCTATTTAACTGTAAGAACTTAGACAAGCTGCATTACTGGGAGCCTCAGTTTCCTTATCTATAAATTAGGAATGGTACCATTCACATATGTACCCGGAATTGTGTGTCTTTGTGTGCACGAGTACCCTCATGTGTATGTATCTGTGTGTGGCATAAAGACCAGAAAGAGCCTGGTATGTTTGGAGGGAAATGCAAAGGATAGAAAATGGCAGAGGCAAAGAGGCCTAAGGAAAACAACAGAGATGAGGCTGGAGAAGTGGCCAGGAAGACCATGCTGGACCTGGGACTCGAGCTTGGCTCCAAGGGCCAGGCAGGACCAGCGAAGCCATGATCTCATCCTGTGACACTGCTGCCGGGCACCTTGAACATTCCCTTCACCCCCACGTAGCAGTGCATGTTTTCTGGCCGGCACTCGAGGCTTTCCAGCACCCCTCAGCCTGACCTCTCTACCACTCCCAGAGGATGGGCAACAAAATAGGTCTTTCTCTACAGCCTGCCTCTTAGCAAACGGTTGGTGTGAGGCTGAGGAGCAGAACAATCCAGGCCTGCCTTGGGGCTCCAGCCAGGGTCTTCTCCACTGAGCCAGAGCCAGGAATATCACCTGTCCTCCACACCCGTCCTGGGTCAAGGTTGTGTCTCGCCACCTGCCCCCACCTTCATAAGCTCAAAGTCTGAATGTGGCTCAGCAAGGCCACTGGTTGCCAGTCAGTGCCAGGGCTCCTCTCAGAAGACAGCCCGAGGCTCTCATCTAATCCCGTGGGCACCGGATATCGGAGATACCAAGGACGGAGGAGGTGGAAGCCAGGTGGCCCTATGGTGTGCACCAGCCAGGCCACCCTGTTCCCAAAGTCACAGTCAATAAAAATCAGGACAGAGAGAAGTTTCAGGCTGGGCAGGAAAGTGGTCCTGGGTGTCAGCTGCCAACAACGTCCCCACCTTGGGATGGAGTCATATCTTCGTTTTAGACTCGCTACTTCACTGGAATCTTCCTGGCTCTGCGTGGGGCAGGCTCTGTGGAGACTGCCGTCTCATGTCTTCAGTCATAGCTCAGGGAGGCTGACACTGCAAATGTCTCTCACCTTCTGGTCCCTTCTGCACTGCCATGCTATGGGGTGTGCGTCATACCAGTCGCTTGGTACCAGTTGGGATGTTTAAATTCCTCCTCACCATCCTTCCAGCATCGGAAATCCTTTCAGGAAGTTCTTCCCATGGAGAGGCAAATCACCACTCGAACAAGTGTGGACAGACACCCACCACCATGACCAGAATCTCCCACTTCCGTCTTGTTCCTCCTTCATTTCCAGGACCCTCTTTCCTGTTTCTCTGCCCTCTCCTGTGCCCTAATTTCCCTGACAAATCTGAGCCCAGAACCCACTAAATTGTGGTCAGCAAAATCATGGATGTTTTGGGTAAAAAGACATTTCCTAAAATTTCAGAAAAAAAAGCGTCAATAGAACATCCATACATTAAAAAAATACATTATTTCAGTTTGTTTTTAAAACATCGACTGAATAATTCAGTCCCCCAAGACAAATTTCCATGTTTGGGGATTTCACACAGGTTTTTCTGCAGCCAGCCAGCTTCCCTGAACTTGGCCTGGAATCCAAACCAGCTGGCCCCGAGGTGCTAGCTGGAAGCTTGGACACGATCTCCTGTAGTACCGTCCCTTACTAGTCTGAGAAGTGCTCTCTCTGATGAAATTTCGCTCCTTAGTGGCAGAGCCAAGTCTTGGCCCAAGTCTTTGAGTCCCTTCCAGCTGTGCTGTGCCACACAGCAGCCTAAGATCTGGGTCACTGAGGAAGGGCTGAGAAGCCCACCTCGGGAGTAGCCCTGGCCTCAGATGAGGCTGCCAGGCCTGTTCCAGGCTGCTTTGATGTTGTTGCTTACGAATGTGTCTGGCTCAAACCGCTGTCCCTTTGGACTGCTACGAGGGGCTGATTAGGTATAATTGCTTTGCCGAGAGCAAGCTATCTACTTAATAGAATCAGCTCCCAGTAATTAGCCTGCCGAAGGCCCATGTCCCTTGCTAGAGTCCCAGGGCCTCCAGGTCCCCACCACTGGGCTTTTGCAGGGGCAACATGTAGGATGGATGTGAGTGGTCTTTGGACTTGGCTTCAGTGAGCCTCATGAAGGCAGCACTGTGGAGGCTCAGTTGTGAAAAACCCCAGCACACCCTTTCCTGCGGCCAGGAGTCAGGGCATTTCCAGGTTGGGGGGGCAAAGACCCTGCCATAGACAGACTGCCCCCTAGAATTGGACTCAGCCCAGTAGAACCACAAAGGGCATCTAGGCCGGACTCAAACTCAGTATGATTAACAGGCAAGATAAAAGGCACTTCTTGCAGACTTAGTACGTGCCAGGCACAGTGCTGGTGCACAGACTTCTAAGATGGCCTCAGTCCAAGGGGTCAGCCGGGCTACGTTTGCATAGCCGTCCCTCCCTCACCTGGAGCTCATCACCATCCTGAGCAGCTCATTCCTTCTTCCAGGGCGTGGAGAGTTTTCCATCTTACTCTTTGTTGATTGGTTGTGTCACCCCCACAGATCACCTGCCCTTGGTAGGGCACACCAAGCCAAGTTAATCCTTCCTCCTGTGACAGCTGACATGTTCCCTGCGTCTTTTCTCCGGGCTGAACATCCAAGTTCTCTCGCTCGTGCTACGTACATCATGCCGGCGAGGCCCCTCATTAATCTGGGTGACAGGCCCAGAACCTGCTCTTCTTGGTCGATTTCGTTTTCCCAGCATGATCTGGAGCTCAACAGCTGGGACCACAGGACTCAGAATTCCTCCCCCAGCAGGGACCGCTGCAGCCCCAGAGAGGCCATGATAGTGTCAAAGAGTGCCGTGGTGGCCCCTGACCCCCTCCACTGGGGAAAGGACACCCCAACCTGCTTATCAGGAGCGAATCGCCCCTCTTGCCCTCTCCCTTACCCCAAGACACTCACCCAGCACTATGCATCTCGCAGGCACCACTCAATACTCACTGGCTGATTAATCATTGCAAGTGCTATTATAATGATTATGTTTGGGGCCGAGAACAGGCTGCCTCTGCTTGCTTCTCAGAAGCCATAAACCAGCAAAGAAGGATTTCAAGATTTGTGAGGCTGTTGACTACATCTCCGGGCTCTCTTTTTTCTTTAGCAGCAATGTGTTTATCCGGAAAGACAGGTCACAGCTGCTCCGGAGTCTCTGCAGAGAACAATCTTACACAGGACCTGATTCTTAGCAGGGGAAGGTCGAGTTTCAGGAATTTACCTTGTAGCTATAGGTTGGAAAGTCAGGAGAGCTGGGCCTGAGTCCCAGCCATGGTCTTATGTGCCCTCGCTCCTCTCGCTCCCAGGCCTCGGTTTCTTCACGGGCTTCAGTCACCCTGGGATCCTTGACTGCACACAGGGAGCAGTGTGGTGGAGTGTGGCGTTGGAGCCTGAAGACTTAAGAAACAGAGTAAAGGAGGAAGAGGGACGACGCTGCAGCTCCCGTGTGTGTGTGTGCGGGAGGCTCACAGACTCCCGCACACACGCGCACACACACGTTCTCCAGTCACCAAGCAGGAGAATCCCATTTGCTGATCTGACTTAGATGCCAGACATGGCTGTGTCTGTCCATGTCTTTGCCTCAAATATAGGGAAAAGGAGGTTTTAATGAAGAAAGGGAAAGGGCATGGGGATGAGAAAAAAGTGGGGAAGCAAAGAAGTGGCAAAATCAGAAAAGTGAAAATACCAGTGTGGGAAAGGAAGAAGTGGGCAATCTTATGTCCCACTAGGGAGAATGCAAACCAGGACAGCCATGCAGAGGGTGACCTGTCAGGATCAGCTGCGGATGTGTACGGGGTGACCACTGGGTCTGTGTCATAGCTACAGTGCCCTGCAGATCCACGAACATAAAAGTTTGAATGTGTTCATTGGAGGCTCACATTCATGGTCAGAGAGAGGAGGAGGACACCGAGGAGGTCCTGTCTAGGGGACGGGGCCATTGGATGAGGGACATGTAGCTTTGGAGAGAGGACCAAGGCTTTATGCCAATGACAGCCACCCCCCAGCAGCTCCATGCAAATCATTTGTACGCCCCTCACTCTCAGGAGGGTCACTTGCCACCCTGGACTGCACTTAGCCTCGGTATCTTTTGATCTGAGCTCTCACTTGGTCAGAAGGGACAGCCTCGTCCCCCATATACACAGCTCAATGGGGGCCGGACTGCGAGGGCCAGGTGTCCAGCTTCCCATCCTGGCTCTCCCCTGTGACCCGCAGAGTCTCCCTTTGCTCACAGTTGCCTTTTGTGTTTGATCTGGGCTTGAGATGTTAAACAAACAGCGGCTCTTGACAAACGCAAGCTGGCCGCAGTGGGACCAGTTATGCTCTGCAAAGCCAAGCTAATCCCTGACCTCTTTCCCTGCAGACATACACCATGGAACACCTCAGTCACATCCATCGTTCCCTGGGTCAGACCCATCTGCGGCCACCACACCTAGCACAGTGCCCTGCGCCAGCCGTTCCTTCTGCTGCTCCTGGGCCCCGTTTCCCTCTCTAAGGCCTGCCCCTTTCCAGTGCTGGGGTGGCTCTGGATACCTCTTCCTACAGTGAACCATGAGCCCCAGGCCCATGCACCGGCTGCAGTGCTGAGGGCTAGGTATACAGACACAAAGAAGCCTGTTCTTGCCCTGTGGGAACTTGTGTCTAGACAGAATGGACGAGAATTTTCACAGGAGGCCCCGGATGCAAAATGGAGCCCAGCCTGTCTCACTCAGGGTCAGCACCTATACTTCTAACCTCACTGGTCCTGCCCAGCTTCCAACTGCCCAGAAAACAAGGCAGAAAATCAATGAATAGAAGGGTCTCCCTGGCCGTATTCTCAGTTGCTGTGCCATGAGCACTGCTGGTCACAGGGACAGGGCTTTCGATAGCATCCCAGGACATCAGAAGGGGAAAAGACCTGTTCACAAAATCAACCCTTTCTCGTATAAAAAAAGAAACCGAGGCACAGAGAGGCCACGCAGCTCTCCGCAGTGGACCAACCGCACTAGCACTGAACTCCTCTTCAGTGCCCTCTCTGCTGCAGTGTGCTTCCTTGGAGCTTTGCACACTCCCATCTGTCTTTGTCCTCCCTCCTCCTGCACTCAGCTTCAGAAGTGTCCATCTGCGGTCACAGGAGAACAGTGCCTGGGCTCTTCTGCCTGAGACCTGGCCATCTGTGCCCCTCTCCCACTGACACTGCTGGTCCTGAACCCGCAGGATTCAGTGGGTGCAGGATTCTCCAAGGCCTTCACCTGTGTACGAGGACTTACAGGAGCATGTGGGCCAGCTTTGATGTGCAAAGCACTGTGGGAAGAGCAGCAGGGTTAAGAAGGCTGCCCACCCTGAAGGAGACAGCAGGCCAGTGGGGAAGACCAATATTAAAGAGCTTTAAAAAAAAGTACATAAATAAATAAGAGCCAACTAATCTGGCAGGCAGGCAGAGTAACCGGTTGAACCGGAGCTATGGATAGGACCGAGTGGCTGTGCAAAATAGTCAGAGCTTCCCACAGGAGGCACTTAGGGAAATGCTTCAAGGGAAAGAGCAGCTTCTGAGCTGGGTCCTGAAGTCTGAATAGGAACCCAATAGGCGGAAGATGGGAGAGGCAAAGAGGTGCCAGCATCCCAGCTGACAGGAGCCACATGAGTCATGCGACTCCACACATGAAAGTACTCAGATGTGCTTGGAGCTTAGAGAGGAAGAGGGTAGGAAAAAGGCTGGAAAATAACTGCGTGTCATGTTTACAGCAAACAGAATAACTAATAATAAATTCTCTACCGTTCATGACAACTCCATTGGGGTCACTTTCCTCGTAACCTAGAGCCTTCGAGCAGGGGCTCTTCCCTTCTGTGTTTGCCTAATTCTTGAAAGAAGTAGGGAAACAGGCATGAGCAGACTGGAAGGTAACGGGATGCTGCGAATTAATGGAGCGTAGACATTTCCTGGTCCCAAACCCTCCATTTACGGATGTGCAAGCCAAGGCACAAGAAGAAATGACTGTCCTGAAATGCCACAGCAAACATGAGGCAGTGACAGGTCGACCTTCAGCAGGTGTGGCAGGTTCAAGGGACCCCCTTCCCCAAGGAAGAAAGGGTGATGGGTGCCGGATCTTTGGCACAATCTAACCAGGCCCAGAGTAGGAGGAGAGGACTCCTGCCCACAAGTCTGGGAACCCCCCTAAACCTGGGCTGCTCCAGTATGGCCCCCATCCACGTTCTCCTCCATGAGAGCAGGCAGAGAAAGAGCAGGAAGCACAGACTGTGCTCCTGGACTCCATGGCCACCGTGGCCGTGTCATGCTCTCCCCATGACGGATGTCCTTACTCCACACACAGGGGGTGCTACCTGCATGGAGCACGAACCCTGCTCCCCCATACGCTGTGTGACCTTTCAGCAACTTTCTTCCTACTCTCTAGGCCTCAGTTTCCTCATCTCTCACATGAGAAGCCTGGGCTGGATGGTGTCTAAATGCCCTGCCAGTCCTGAAGTGCTTTGAAAACAAGATTCATCATAATTAATAATAAATGCTTTGCCTCCAAAGAGAGTTTTTTTTTCCCTTTCCCAAATCTCTTCACTTATAATATCGCCTTTCATCTGTCTGGTAGCCTGGCTTGGCAGTCAGCGGGGAGCAGACCCGGGCACACAGCAGACCCGGACCTGAAAGCAGGTCCAGCGAGCCATTTGTGCATCTAGACACAGTTTAGGGAGGTAGCTTCGGGAGCAATCGCGATCAGGAGCCAACACGTCACAGGTACACGGAGCCTAGCTTGTTGCCCACTCTTGGAATACTGGGAAGTGTAGGACTTTTCTTCTAGTGAGACAGACGATACCAGAGGGGAAACCTGCAGGCTGAGGTTGAGTTCATGGCCAGACTGTTTATGGTTGCAAAGAATCCAAGACCTTCTTTTGTGGGAAGAAGGGTCAACAGGCTACAAACTCAGGGCCTTCTTATCAGGATCTGTTTCAGAAATCCAAGTCCCAGAGAGCAGAAGTCATCAGAGGGCCTCACATCCTTTCATTTGCACACACATAGCTTTCTTTGAGCCCTTAAAACCAACTCTTGAGGAGGTTGGTAGAAGTGCATAATGATCTATCCCATTTTACAGATAGAAAAATCAAGGCTCCCAGCTTCATGGAGAAGAGAATGCAGCTTGGGAGGCAGACAAACCAGAGCCTCCTCCAGCTGAGTGAGCTTGGATGGCGGCTTGCGTTGCCTTTAGCCTCAATGTCTCCATTTACAAAGTAGCCACAAGCATATGCAGACCTACCTTTCAAGAATGTGACAAAGACTAGAGATAGCGAATGTTACGCACCCGGACAAACACATAGCAGAAGCCCCATAAATACTTGTGGAATGGAGGGCTGAGGAGTGGCTAGCTTGGTGGCACTTCTGGTATGCTGTTGGAGAGGTGTAGTGTCCGGCAGTGACAGGCCAGCCCAGGATGTGGCAGGCGGTGTCCTCCTTCCTGGTTCACTGTCCCCCGAGCCTTCCCTTGGCGCCGGGCCCTCCGGTATCTCTGTGTGGCCTATGCCAGGGTCCCGTGAAGGGCTTCTTGACCCTCCTTTGTGTTGGGGTTTGCATTCCAGTCATTCTGCTCACTGGGACATCCAAATCTAGAGGTGTTCGGAGGGAGCTGACGAGGCCTGTGGGATCATCTGCCATGACGCCTCGCAGGGAGATAAGGACGGGCGGCTCTGAGAGGGTGAGGGACACCCTGCGCGAGGTCTCACCACCATGGTGGCCATGTTGACAAACGAAGAAATGGAGATGCAGGCAGCTTCCACTCCCGTGTCTCTGTGACACCGCTGGGACTCCCAAACTGGGACCTGGCACTACCTCAAGCTCCCCCTGGCAGGCAGGTGAGGCTTAGCTTAGTCTTGGGGCGCCAAGCCCATGAGCTGAGGAGGGACCCTTGGGTGTGGCCTCGGGGGTGCCCAAGTCCACCGCTGCTCTGATGACTTCACAGGCTGCAGGCCTGCAGCGGGGTGGGGGGCAGTGTGCATGGGGGTGAGAAGCAAATCCTAGCTGAGTCCCCGCACTGTCACCCACTCACTGTGTGCCCTGCGTGTCTTTTCACCGCTCTGTGCCTCGGTTTTCCCGTCCACACGTTAAGGGGCAGGGCAGCAAGGCCCGAGGTCGGCTCCGGCTACAGCGAAACACGCTGTGCTTTGCTGGGAGGGCGAGGGGGGGTGGCTTTGCCTGTCCCTTCCCGTCGCTTGCTTCTCTGTAGCATCAGTTTATCTGCAGCTCTCTGGAGCTCTGTGTTCCTGTCTGCTGCTCTGCGGGCCCTTTGCCCCGATTTCCCGGCCTGCCTCTTTATTTTCCCTTATTTCTGGACGGTGTGTCCACCTCTGTTCCGTCTCCTTGCGCACACGCGCACCCTCTGCCCGGGTCTCTGCTCGCCTCCCTCTCCCGTCTCCGTAGTTATCTGTGCTTCCCGGTCTAGTTTTCCCGGGGCTGGCGAGCCCGGTCTCGCCCCGTCTTCCCCTCCTCCCTCCCCGCCCCCGCTCTGTCCTGCCCGGCTCTCCCGCGCGCTCCCCGCGCGGCGCGGCTCCCCAGTCCTTATTTGGCTGGGCGGGAGGGCTGGCGGGAGGAGGCTGCCGGCGGCGGGCGGGCGCGGGGCGGGCGCGGGGGCGGGCGCGGGGCCGGCGGAGGAGGGCGGTGGGTGGTGCTGAACGGACAGCTCCGCGGCGGCGGCGGCGGCGGCGGCGGCGGCCCGGGGCGCGGAGCGGGTGCCCGGCGCGGAGCGAGCGAGCGCAGCCATGCCCCAGGCCGCCTCCGGGGCAGCAGCAGCGGCGGCCGGGGCCGGGGCCGGGGGCGCCGGGGGGCCGGCGGCGGCCCGGGCGGGACGATGAAGCGGCAGAATGTGCGCACGCTGGCGCTCATCGTGTGCACCTTCACCTACCTGCTGGTGGGCGCCGCGGTCTTCGACGCGCTGGAGTCGGAGCCCGAGATGCTGGAGCGGCAGCGGCTGGAGCTGCGGCAGCGGGAGCTGCGGGCGCGCTACAACCTCAGCCAGGGCGGCTACGAGGAGCTCGAGCGCGTCGTGCTGCGCCTCAAGCCGCACAAGGCCGGCGTGCAGTGGCGCTTCGCCGGCTCCTTCTACTTCGCCATCACCGTCATCACCACCATAGGTAACTGCCCGCCGCGCGGGGGGCGGGGGCCGGGCGGGCGGCGCCGGCTGCGCCCGGGGACCCGGCGACAGGGGCTGGGCGCCGAGCCCCGCGCCCGGGAGCGCGAATCCAGCCGGCGGGTCCGCTCCGCGGCACGGGACCCGGGGGAGGCGTCGCCTGCCGGCCCCAGACCCCGACCTCCGGCCGGACCAGCCCTAACTTGGCCCTGCCAGACTGCGCGAGAACCCCAGGGGACTCGAAGTGCGAGCGAGGGGCAGGAGCGGCGGCGGAGGCCGGCGGAGGAGGGGTGTGGCCCGGCTAGGCCCCGGAGCGGGGCGCGGGGCAGGAGCGGCGGGAACGCGCGACTCCTCCGGGCCCTGCGCGGGGGCTTCTGCATGGGGGCTACACCTGCCGGGCTCCGGGAGGCACCGAGATGCCGGTACGTTACTCCGTGGCGCTCTAGGCCAGTCTGAACGCCTGAAACACCCTTAACCGCGGCTGCGAGCGCTGTCTGGGGGAGTGTGTGTGTGTGTGTGTGTGTGTGTGTGTGTGTGTGTCTGTGAGTTTGGATACCACCAGCCAGAGCCTGTAATTTTCTTAGGGCGGCAGAGCAGGTGCTAGAAGCCAGATAAAGCACTGTCCCAGCAAAACAGTCACCTCTCAGGAATGGCTCCAGCACTCCTTTCCAGGCCAGGACTGACGACGGTGTAGGAAGCCACACACACCCAGGACAGGCACACACAGGGCACGCACACGGCGCAGAGCACACACATACCCATCTGTGCGTCCAGGAAAGGGATCTCCAGCCCATTCTTTAATGGTGCTACTCCAGCGTGCAGGGTATTAAGCACTTTGCCCACACCAGAGACCCTATAATTCCAACCCAGTTCCACCCACCACCCCCTATTCGACCTTGGGAAGTGCCTTCCCAGGCTGGATCTCAGGCTCTTGTCCAGACAAACAGAAGTTGGCCAAAATGATCTCAAAGGCTCTTCCCAGCCCTGACGTGCTCAGATTCTGAGATTGGAGACCCACCTTCCCCAAAGCCCATTGGGACGCCTTCAGGAGCTCCTTCCTCCTCTTCCCTGCCCCTCCTTCTCTCTCTGACCCTCCTTGTCTTGGCTGGGCTCCCAAGGGTTCATTGCCATTTGGCTTAGCTCATGACAAAATGGCAGTGTTTTCCTGAGAGTTGACAGGAGTCGAGGGGGTAGAAGGCAGAACTGGACACTGCCTATCTGCTGCAGAACCATGTTCTGAGGCTCTGCTTCAGGTGACCCAAAGGTTGCCGGAAGAGGAGCCTGAAAGGAGCCCGAACTGGTTCTGCTCTGGGCTCCCGCCCCTCTCAGGAATACCCCAGGGCCACCTGCCTGGTTCCAGGAGGTGGTCAGTGGCCTGGAGAATCAGAAAGCATCCTTGGACCTCCCTCTCCCTGGTCCCACAGCAAGCCCTTGTGTATTGCCTTTTTCCTCTTGGCTGCCATATTCCCAGGTCCACAATAACCTCCCAGCTGACCTCCTGGCCTCCAGTCTCATGCCCCTGACAAACCCTATTTCCCTGGACAAACCTGCTATACATATATATCCCAAAGCACAGCCTGCTTCATACCAGTTTCCTCCTCAGAAGCACCCAGGGGCTCTCCCACTGCCCATGGAATGTGACCCACACTCCTTAACCCAAAATTGGAAGACCCGCATACTTGGTTCCAAACTCCGTGTCTAACTTCATTTCTTGCCCCTTTCATGCATAATCCCTCTCTACTGCAGCCCAGCTGTCACCTGACAACATCTTCAATGTGCATGTCCGACACACCTTTTTCTCAGTCCTCTGTTTATTTGTCTACGCTAACCCTCCAAGTCCAGCTCAGATCCCAAGTCTCCCAGGTCACTGCCCCAGATCACTGCACAATTTACCGTCAACACTGGGGTAACCATTGCAGGCTCCTTTGAACGTTATGTACGTGTTAGGGAATGTGTTTTGTATCTCTAGCCACACTATAATTAATCTCTATGCACACAGAGTCCTGTGGGTCTTGCTACAGAGTGCCCAGTGCCAGCATGGTGCCCAGAGGCTGTGACCACTCAGAGAACGCTATTGATGAGTTTAAGGTGTGCAGAAACGAAAAGGCACTGCCCTCCTCTCCACCCTGCTGTTGTGCCCTGGCCTGGGGAGATGTTAAAAGCTCTAGCTAGAAGCAGAGCACGGATCTGGCAATTGTTTATACAGCGCTGGGCTAGGACAATTTCAGACTCTAACCCAGGTTCTGGGGTCCTCGGACTGGCTCTTCCCAGTCGGTGCCCCACCCGACTATCCCTGACTTTTTCTCACCTTCCAGTCTAGCTGTGCCATCAAGCCAGAGGCTAGCCACGGGGGCTCTGATCTAAGAAAACCCCACCTGGGCAGTGGTGAGATGACCGGAAAGCCCCATGCTAGACTGATCCTGACCTAGAGTTCTCCCTTGGAATCTCCCAGGGGGAGTCCCAATGGGATGGAATAATGCAAGAAACCTCCCATTCACTTGGGACTGTAATGATCACAGTGCTATCACCTTTGGTTGATTCTCAGCTTTCACAGCTCCGTCAAGTTGCCAAGGCAGGTACTGCTAGCTCCATAGTACAGATGGGGGAGGGGCTGAGGGAGGAGAAGACACCCCCCACACACACACCTGGCTGGTGACCAGCGGAGTCAAAGTGGGAAGCTGGGTCTTCTGACTCCAAGCCCAGTGCTCTTTCCCTGCTGGTCTCTTGGCTGCTTCTTTTGCCTCCATATGCTGTGAAGCCCAGACCCAGCCGGGCCTGGCAGAGCCTTGCCTTGCTTAGTGATGCCAGCTTGCAGGGCACCCTCGGGCAGCTCTGATTGGTGGAAGGTTGGCAGGGTCAGACTTAGTCATTCACCTGGTTAGTCACAGTCTCCCCACCGGCTGCACAGATTCCTCCCGCTCCCACATTCCTAGCCTCCCAGCCAGGAAACCCTTCCTTCATTGTCCCCCCAAGTTCACTAAACACGAATGGAAACTCTTTCCTTGGGAAACCTTGCCCTCCCTAGCTGTTGAGTCATCAAACTCCTCCAGGCCCCAGCCGGGTCTATTCATAGCCAGGGGCTGTCAGAGCAGGAAGGGGCCTGGGGATCAGCTGGTACCACCTCCTCTCGCAGATAAGGCACCGGAGGGCAGGGCGGTGACAGTCACGCAAGGGGGGCGGGGTAGCAAAACCTGACTCCCAAGCCCCCAACCCTTCCGCTTGTTCAGAAGGCCTCTTTTCCAGATTGATGTTTTTATTTATTGGGCCGGGGATAGAACCCAGGGCCCGTCACATGCCAAGCAGGTGCCATACCACAGAGCCTCATCCCCAGCCTGTTATTAAGGGCGGCAGCCACATGCATTACCCGCGCCTTGGCAGGCTCCCTTGGGACACTTCATTTGTATCCCCTCGTTTAGTTCTCGGCAGCCCTTCCAGATGAGCGTTATTACCCCATTTTTCACTGGAGAAACCCAAGGCCCTGACTCATCCCCAGCCTCAGGATTCAGTCAGGCTCCTGCCACACTCAGGGGCCTCTCGCTCCCGTGCCCTGGAGTCGCCACCTGTTCTTGCCGCACTTCAAGAATTCAGCCCAGACCGTCATGTCCCCAAGCACTAGGGAGCCCAGGCTGGCTTTTCCCTCGCAAAGCACTCCAGAAGCAGAGGGCTCTGGCTCGGTGCCAGCCCGCCCCTCCCAGCAGGCCACGAGGCACACCTGTGCCAGCGCCAGCCCTCCCCGGCGGCTCCCAGGTGCCCGCTTTCCCACTGCAGCTCCAAATGCTTGTGGCTCTCAGGCAACCAGGGACAGATGACGGATGAGCGGATGGAGCGGGGCAGGAAATCTGTTCTGCTCCTCCCTCGGCCTCTCCTCGTCCTCAGCCCCAAGACTGTAAATTCAGGCAGGTGTCTCTGAGGGAATCTGTACTTTTTATGTCTTTTCAAGGAGGAAGTTCGCAAGTGACCTGCCAGCTCCCAAATGGCAGAGCCCTATAATTAAAGAGAAAAGTAAATAATAAAATGAAATAGCAAGGGATGATGTTAATGTTGGCCCACTCAGGTAAATAACTTGATGTAGGAAACACATCAAGCTGAGGACACAACCCTGATGAGGACCCAGAATAGAGTTCTCATAGTCAGCCTACTATCCTCATGTCCCACCTCTCTGAGCACCGATACCTTGGACACTTACCGCTCCCAGGGAGAAGACCTGGGAAGCCCAGGCAGCATTATTCCCTGAAGTACCCTGCATTTCCTTCCTCTGCTGCTAGCAGCCCCTCTCCTTCAACCCCTCAGTCTTTTCTGCAAGGTGATACGGGACTGTACAGTGCTTGCTTGGCATTGTGTCAGCCCGCTCCTCACCCACCCCAACATTCCCCCTGCCACAAGCTTCTTAACCTCTCAGACTTTGCTTTGTCCTTTATAAAATGGGAATAATAATGTCTGCCTCCCTTGCTGGGCGTGATGGCACATGCCTATAATCCCAGCACTCAGGAAGCCGAGGCAGGAGGATTGCTGCAAGTTTGAAGCCAGCCTGGGCTAGACAATAAGTTCAAAGCTAACCTGAAGTTCATAGTGAGACCCTATCTAAAAAAAAAAGTGCCTCCCAGGATTGAAAGGGATCAGGAGAAGAAAGTATCTGGTAGGAGTATGCACTTGGTAAATGGTATCTGCAACTGTTACCATTATTAATGTTATTGTTCATATATTATTACAACCCACATAGAAGGAACTACTGTCTCCTCAGGGTCACCATGGCCAAAGCTGCCTCTGTTCCTTCCCAACAGGTGGGGACAATAGCATTGAGGGCGAGGAAGCTGCTGTGACAGCTCTTCTTTTCTTCGAAATCTCTCTACCCTAACCCAGGTTTCTCTGCTCCTCCCCCAGGGTAGCACCTCCACTTTTGAGCAGGCAGATGCTGCAGAAAATTAGTCAGAGTAAGTGAGGTCCCCTGTGGTGGCAGAGCCTTTCCTAGGCTGGAGGAAGGAGGCACGATGTCAAGTTCCACAAAGCTCCTGATGCTGATCCTCTGTGAGCCTCAGTTTCTTCATCTACTAATTGGGTGTCTTGGGCCCAAGTTCTGCATGTCCAGTTCCCACACCTCATGGTGAGGTACGAGACAGGGCAGAAATAGGAGATGAAGACACACACCTGGTCACAGTGGGGACAGGACAAACACAATAAGTATTTTCAAAGAAAACATAAACAAGCACAGATGAATGTAGTGCAAATCACCACTATAAACAGCTTTCAGCTGGCAGCACAAACGGTGACTCTGCGAGTTGATTTTGTAATAAAAAAGTAAAAAATGATTTCCCCGCAGTCAGTCATCAGCAAAGGAAGAAACCAAGCTCCAGGACACCATTGTCACTCTAGGCAAGCCTCTGCAGAGACCCAGGATGGGCCCCTCCCGTCTCCAGCCCCACCTGGGGCACAAGGAACAGATGTGTGCCCACAACAGGCCAGGTGCTGCCCCCACCAGTATCCCCACACTGCCTGGCTCAGAGAGGTAGAATTTGCTCAGCACCCCACAAAGAAATGACCAGGCCTGTAGGGAGTGCCCTCCCACGGAGCCCTGTCACCCTACTTCGTGTGGAGCCTCGGCAGCTCCTTCTATGTGACCTTAGCAGGTGCAGGTGGATGGGCACCAGCGTCTGCACAGGGCGCTCAGACTATGCAGGGAGCGTTGAGCTCACAGGGGCCAGGATTCCAGTCCCCTGCTCCCCTGCGCACCAGACTGGAGAACGGTCTTGCTAAAGGTCACACTCACAGTGATCACAGGAGCTGGGATCCGGGCCCTGTTCCCTGACCCCTCTGATAGCCTCTGGTCCTCCGAGAGCCGCGTGACAAATGCCTGTCACTGCAGTCCAGAGAGCAGACAAGTGCCCGGCCAAGGCTTCCCCCTCCCAGGCTGCCCAGAAACCGCCTGCGCCCAAGCAGCTCCGGGAGCTCCCAGAGACCTGTCCCTCAGCTGGCACTTCTCAGTCCCCAACCACGGCTGGCTGCGAGTCACATCTGCACTCGCTAGGGCCACCTCAACCACCGCCCAGAGCAGGGCTAGTCTGGTGCGGTCGCCATCCGTGGCTGGGCCTCCTGGGCTTCCTGTCATTCTGGGGCTGACCTCCCTTCCTCGGCGCCACAAAAGTTCATTCCTTCCCCCCACTGCTTCCCCTCTGCTCCTCCAAAGACATGCCCCCTCTGTAAGGGGACACTGTCCACTGGGAATGGGACACTGGCCCTGGTGCTAGACACCAGGTCTTAGGTTAATGCTTCCTAAACTGTCTCATGCAGTGAGTGACCTGACCGATCACTTAAATGCAGATGTTTTAATCCCTTGGGTCTAGGGCCAAACCTGAGATTCACATTTCTAACAAACCCCAAGGAATGTTGGTGCTGTGACACATTTTTAAAAAGGCTCTTTAAAATACACTTTTATTAATTGCCAGTAATAGCAAATATTCCAAAAATTTAAAGAGACATGCAATGACATCCTACACTTCAAGTTTTTTAATACAATAAATGTACAGCATGAATCAAGGTAGTCAGAATCCCCTGCTGTTCAGAGAAAGTGGATCCCCTCCCCTCTAATCGGCATGTTGAAAGGGGAAGGTGGCAGGAGATGGACTGTGTCAGTGATCCTGGGGGTGACTTGCAGCAGGACAGAGGGGATTTGGGGGTCAAAGCCCCCCCATGTAGGTGTGGAGCAGCTGGCCAGACTTTCCCCTCCTCTACCCTGGCCCAGTGGGCATATTTTCTGTTTTGTTTTTTTTTAATAAAAGAAGAGACAAAATAAAAACACCACCTCCCATTTTATTTTTTTAAAGTAAGTAAGGGACAGCAGTTAAGTGACCAACTGAAGACCATGCATTTTTCATGGGATGATGGGCCCTGCCTCCCCAGGGGCCTTTCCTGTCTGGACCCAGCCCAGAGAAATCAGGGCCCAACTTTTGAGTAGCAAGGATCTAAAGATGCTAGAGGTCTGGCTTCTGAGAGTAGCTGTGAGGTGTGGACTATGGCTTTAAGGAAAAAAAAGCTTTGCACCAGAACTCCCCAGCCCTGTGGGATTTGGTGTAGGAGCCTCACAGCTCTGAGGAAAACCTGGGTCTTGCTCCTGAGGAGAGCTATGGAGCCAGGGGTGGGAAGTAGAGAAGCTGAGTGGAAAGGGGGAGAGAAGCAGGGAGGGGCTTGTCCCATGTAGACCAGTGTCCATCAGACCTCAGCTGTCATCCTTCACCTGCCCCCCCCATTCCCTTCCACTGCCTGCCAGGGAAGCTCCTTAGATCAATGGAAAACAGGCAGCAGTTTAAACAGAGGTTTAAACACAAAATGCAAAACAAGCTCCTCCCTCATGGCTTCTGCTTGTCTTGGTTTGTCCAGGCTGCTGGAACAAATGACCATAGACTGACAGATAAAACACACATTTCTTTCTCACAGTTCTGGAGACTGGGAAGTCCAAGGTCAAAATGTGAGCAGATTGGGTGTCTGCCGAAGGCCCACTTTCTGGTTTGCAGATGGCCATCTTCTCACTGTGTCCTCACGTGGCAGAGGGAGAGGAATCTTCCTGTCTCTTCTTATTGAAGGGCACTAATTCCATTCTTGAGGACCCCACCCTCATGACCTACTCACCTCCCAAAGGCTCCACCTCCTGCCACCATCACAAATGTGGGGAGATGTAGACATGCAATCTATACCACTGACCTAAGCAGTGAGGACAATATGGCCCCACTCCTCATTAGAAGAGACTCAAGATTGTTTCTTCTTTCAAGAAGAGGCCCTGCTTCCCCTGGGCTGGGTCTAGACAGGAAAGGTCCCTGGGGAGGTCAGGCCCATCGTCCCATGACAAAGACACTCAGCCTATTGCAGGACAAATGGCAGCACAAGGCCTCTGGTCTTCTGAGCCCACCGGGTCATCTGTGTTTGCAAACTTTAAGAGGGACATCAACAACCTCTGAGCACTCAGAACAGGGAGCAGTATGTCATGGGAGGGATGTGACAGGACATGCAGATGATGAGTCCTGGCTTCAGTTACCTGCTGGACGACTTCAGAATAAAGAGCCAATCTTGTTCTGAGTGTCCCCTGGGATCGAAGCACCCACAGCACGTAAAGTTGAAGCCAAAAATAGGATATGCTGCTTCAAGAGGGGGAGAACTCACCAACACAGGAAGCATACAAGCAGACCCTGGCCGAGGTCTCCTGAACAAGACAGGCTTCAACCAGAGAAGTAGAACTCACAGAACATAAACATAGGTGGGCTGCGAAAAATTGTGCATAGAATCATAGGGCAGACTACTGAGTTCAAATCCCACAGGGCACGTGGTCATGAAAAGCAGGCTGGAACTCTCTCTAGTTGTACAAATACTGCTAACCGCAAGGAGAATTTCTTCTTCAGTTGGTCCTGGGTGTTTTGGTTTATTAAATTATGCCTATGCAAACTAACTGGGATAATTTTTTGAGGTTATCCTGGATCATAATCTGGAGCCAAGCTATGCTTCCTTTACTGTAAAACAACTGATTATGGACTTTAATCACATCTGCAGAGGGATGTGGTGGTGCATGCCTGTAACCCCAACATTCTAGGAGGCTGAGGCAGGAGGATCAGAAGTTTGGGTCCCAGCTAGGTAACTTATTGAGATCCTGTCTCAAAATAAAAAATACAAAAGGCTTGGGATGTAGCTCAATATGAATACTATGGGTTCAATTCCCAATGCTGAAAAAAGTTACATCTAAAAATGTTTTCATTGCCACCCCTAGATTTTTGTTTGAATAACCCAGAGGCTTTAGCCTGGCCACATTCTGCACACTTATGACAATGAGAGTGTGATGACCAGGCTTTAAGCTTCTTTTGGACCTTAAGATACTCTGGTTTCTTGCTCTCCTGGGAGCAGCTTGGAGAGTTAGAGTACCCAGAATGGAACAGAGGGGCGTCCAGGAGGTCCCCAGGCCCTCTGGGTCACCTTCTGAATAGAATTGGCTTTCACCTTCATTTTAAGTCAGCTTACCAAACTTCACCGAGATCTCCCGAGGCCACCTACATGCTGGACACTGCACAAGGCACCAAGAGAATGGGCACAAAAACCGAGACTCTTCCCCTAGGAGCCGTGGGTCCAGCAGAGTCGTGAAAAGATGGATGGAATCCAAGCAGGCCACCGCAAGGAGGAGTCTGGGAAGGTGTCTGGGACAGGTGTGCTTTGGGGAGCGTGAATGGCAAGTGAGGACTTCCAGGGGTGAAGATTGGTCACATGAGCTTCTGGGGGGCAGAGCAGCCCTAGTCAGGCTGGAGGCAGGAGCTCTGGTGAGTAAACTTGAGTTGACCAGCCCTGGAGGTGAGAAATGATAGACCCCACCTGTGTTCTCCTGCCTGGATCCTGACCAATGGGTGCCCACAGGCCCAGCTGACCCAGTAGTAATCCAGAGTCCTCTTTCCCTGGTCACGCAGCAGCCCGAAGACAGCCTCCAGGGGGCGCTGCACTGCCTGCCCCTTTGCAGGATCTAAGGTCCTCTCAGAGCTCAGATTAAACAGCCCTACTGGTGATGTGCCAGAGCCCTGGGGCAGCACTGAGCTGCAGGGTGTGACGTTACCACCCAGCTCCACGGATACTTTCTACAGGGACCTACTGCCAGAGATCCATCCCCTACCCCACGCCCTCCCAAGGCCACATACTTAGACCCCTGCTTGATTTCTGCCCCAGACTCCAATGCTTGGCGTGGACTCAGTGTCCCTTTTCAGGAATGTGTGAGGCCTCTCCTGACCATGGCTCTAAGTCAGAAATGACCATCTCAGACACATCCGAAGAGTCGCATTCCAGCCACGGGTCATAGGACCGTGAGGGTGAGTGGGTGGGGTCTTTCTCCCAAGATCCAAATTGTCAGGCCCCATAGCGAAGCCCAGAGTGACACCAGGCTCCAGCAAGGGCAGCCTGTCCTCTGAGACAGGGGCTAGTCCTCAGCTTGTCCTTTGCAGGGACTCCCCAGGACCTATGGCTGGCAAGGAACAGACAGTTCCAGGCAGGAGCCAGCCTCTGATCCATGTAGGACAGGGCTCTGTGCAGGGCTGTGCTGTGCAGATTTTAGACCTGAAGTGAAGCAATCACTGCTCGCAGAGCCTGTTTCAGTTTCCAGGGTCACAATCCAAGGTTCCATCCACCCAGAGTCACTCGGGCTGAGCTGTTATATGGGCCACTTCATCCAATCCTCACAGCCCAGCCGGAAGCCAGGCACTGCGATCACCCCCACTCTACAGACCAGGATCCTGAGGCTCAGGAGGCAGAGAATGTACCGAAAGTCACCATTTCTGGCAAGTGGCAGAACAGCGCTATTTCTACTTGTCCGGTTCAAAAAAAAATCTGGCCTCAAGGTCACTTCCTGTGATCCAGAATGAGTGAATATAGGAGCCAGAGTCAAAATCCAGAACGTTCAACCCTAAAACTAGTCCTCCCCCTTGAAATACAAGTGCCCTTGCTCCCAGACAGTGGCCAATGAGGTGGCACTCCCACAGTGCGACCGTGGGGACACTGCAGAAGGGAACCCCAGAGAGTCAAGTACAGTGATGGCAGTAGAGGGCACTGACCTAGTGCCCCTTTCGGACAGGCATTTACAATACCATCCCCCACACAGAGCGGAATCTTAAGTGGCGGTTCTTAAGGGGGGCCACCAAGTGAGAAGGGGCCTTGCTGAGGATCTTGGCTGTTCTGCAGTGTGTGCAGGGCTGGTACACAGGTCCGATGTGCGGGGCAGGAAAGTTTTCCGGTGGAGCACAGTGAGGGGTCTTAGGATGCTGCGTCCCAGGAGTCACTCGCTAGGCTCTGGGGGAACTGAGGGATTGAAGTTTTAAGACTCCCTGGGTGGGTGAGGGGCAGCTGCAGTTGCGGGAGCAGGACGGGGAGAGAGCTGTTAGGGACCAGTATTCTGTCACTGGGAGGCTGGGCCACCTGCCAGTCCCAGGTCTCTGCTTTCTGGGTTTCCTTGGCATCTCAGAAACATTCAAAGGGCAACTGAAGAAGACTCCTCGCTAACATGAAGCTCTGACTCCTCGGAGAGCCAGGTGGCAAAGCCATCGGGAGTTAGTGGGCAGCCCCAGTGGAGGGCCATGTTTGCTCTCCCGCCAGAGGAGGAGGGGACTGAGCAGGTCTCACAAGAGTCCTGGGGACAGGCTCTCTTTCCTCCTTCATGGTTGCGGCTTGTACCTGTTCTGAACTCCAGGGAAGGGGGTCAGCCCAAGGGAGGTCCCCTCAGCACAGAACAAAATAGGGGCTCCTCCCCTTGGACACCATGCCCAGTTCCCTGCCCCAAGTCCTGAGCACACCTCTGCCTACTGTCCCCTGCATGACCACATGGGGTTGGCCAGGGGACTCACAGAGGCAGGCTACATGTCCTTTCTGGGAGCCATGACAGAGGACTTACTTAGCTCAGTGCAGCCAAGCTGAGGAAAGTGGGGTCCCCACCGGCTCCGCTGTTCCTCCTCTCCTACCTGGCTGTGGGAGCTGGAGCAGTCACACCTTGCCCTGGCCTCGCCTATGAACGACTGGGCTGGCCCAAGAGTTGGGCTGACCCAGCCTGGCCTCCCCTCCCAGCACCTCCACCTCCCGAGAAGTATTCAATCCTGGATCACTCCTGTCCCCACTTCAACCCCTGCTGCCCTGGAGGGGCTTCCACTGTGGCTGGTCCCAAGAACACAACTCTTTTCAGGATCTCCAAGTCACCCATTTGGGAAAGACAGCATTTCTGAGTGTGGTCAAGGTGCCACTTCTCAGCAGAGTGAGGCCAGCGCCCCAACCCTGGGGACAGCTAGAATGCAGGGGCCTCCCTCTGCAAAGGCAGCTCCCTCAGCTACCCTTGCTCCGGAGCGCAGAGGGAGAGCTGGGACCCAGAGCTGGGGGCCTGGCTGCCACCTCCTGATAGGGTGGCCAGCAGCAAGAATGCAGACAGCGTCTCCATGGACCGAGCCCACCCACGACATGCACTGGTGGCTGCTCCGCTGCCCTCCAGGCCCAGTGCTGGCCCCCCAGGAGCTAGGGTCCTGAGAACTGAGATCTTGCTCATGGAACAGCCTCCAACATCCACCTAGACCAGCAACCTGCTGGGTCCCAGGGCCCTGGGTTAGCTGGGTGCTGTCTTTTAAAAATGCTTATGGGACGTTGTGTGATGGCGTGCAGTACCTACTCGAGCAAATTTCTCAGGCTTCAGCTAGGCTAGGGTGCATTTGAGGGGGCTGATGCTGGTCACCCCTACAGAGTAAGGGCTCGGGTGCCCAGGGTGGTCCAGATTCCTTGAGAACTGCCGACACCAGTTCTTCTCTCTCTCAGATGAGGAAAGGAAAGTTTGGTCAGGGAGAGGGAGAGAGGGGAGCAGTTACCCCAGTCCCTTGAGCAGTTACCCCAAGTCACCTGGTTGTGCCTAGTGTCTCCTCTGTGTTCGAGGCCCCAGGGACTCAGGTTGCCCCTGTCCTCCTGACACCTACATTTCAGGGAAAGCAGAGCCCATAAACTAAATCATGTTGTAATGGAAAATGTGGTCCGAACTGTAGGAAGCTCCAGGAGACAGGAGAGCGAGGAGATGTGGTAGAGAGCGATGGAGAAGACGGATGGGCAACTGTGGTCATCAGAGTGACCTGACAAAGCTGCTTCCCCAGAGGGGCTGCCTAAGGCAGAGACGGGGAGGAGCCCCGCAGGCAGGGGATGGGGAGACCACAGCTGGGCGTGTGAGGACAGGAGCAGAACAAGCAGGGTGGCTGCAGCGTGCCCCGAACAGCTGGAGAGGAGGTGGACATGGAAAGACTGGACCCTCAGGGCCATGGAGGATCAAGAGTTTGGATTTTATTTCAAGCACAGTAGAAATCACTAGTCTTAGTCTGTTCAGGCTACTGTGACAAAACACCATAAACCAGGTAGCTTGTAACAGAAGTTAACTTCACAGTTCTGGTAAATGGAAGTCAACTCATGGTGCAGGCAGGCTCTGGGGTCTGACGAGGGCCCCTTCTTAGTCCATAGCTGCTAGCTGTGGCCTCCTCAAGGGACAAGGCAGCCCCTGGAGCCTCTTTACAAAGAGAGACCTCACCAGAGTGTCCTTTGACCCCAGCAACCAGCAGGAGAAAGCATTTACTAGATGGGAGACAAAACGCGGAGGATAACACGTTTGGTAAAAAGATTCAGGACTTCTGCTCTAAACGTCTAGGTTATTTATGAGGTGCTTATGACAAACCCATGAAGGTAGATAGACAAGTCTGCAGCTCAAGGAAGTGAAAGCTGAGATAAAAACTTGAGAGCTGGAAATAATGAAAGTCATTGCTAGCGGAGATCGGCTGGGCAAAGGATAGAGCTGGGGAGAAGGCAGAGTGCCCCGCCCTCCCAGCAACAGTGAGAAGTCAAGCAAGGAAGGAGATGGGAAGGTACCTGGAGACACTGG
>PVJX010008280.1:0-17170 GCA_004027295.1 Dolichotis patagonum | reverse complement strand
GAACCAACAGCTTCCGAGCTCCCTGTTTGCAGGCCCTTTCACAAATGCTTTGGAACCTTCTGCTGCAGAGCCCAGGAGGTAGTTATCATTAGATCCATTATGCAAAAGAGGCCCAAGGCTCAGCAAGGTTACCCCACTCAGGCGCCGCCAGGAGCTCTAGCTCAGTCCCTTCTGACTGGAAGCCCCATGTGTCCTACAGTAGCCCCCACCCAGCCACCCTGGCAGCCCTGCACTGCTCCCCAGCAGCACCGTCACCTCCCCACCATCCCTGTCCTTTGATCACTCCCTTCAGCTCCCAGCAGTCCTGGCCTCTGCCTCCCTCCCCTGGGAAAGCTGTTTTTTCTCTTTGATCCCTGCAGTCTGTCCTCAGCTGGACCCCATGTCCTTCGCTCCCTGCCCTGCAGATGTTCCCTCTGCCAAAGGTGGGGGCTGGCTGCAAGAGCTTCTGAGAGCCCTAGGGCCACCAGCCCCTAGGACAGGAGTGTGGTCCTGCCTCCTTAACTGCTCCCTGGGAAAGAGCATCCCCAGCCCGACTCTGAGCATTCAGAGATGTCTCTAGAGGAGCCAGGAGTGGGGAGCCCAAAGGGCCACACAATCTTACTCAGATGGGTCAAGAAGGGCCGCAAAGTCCTTCTTGAGAGAATGGTGCAGAAGAGACATGGCAGTCAGAGGTCCTACATAGGAGTCATAATTGGTAAAACCAGTCACCTGCCTCCCAACACCATACCAGAGAGGGAGAGACAGAAAGACAGAGAGAGAGAACTCCAGACCTCAAAGTTCCCTCTGGAGCCAGTGTGGGTCTCCTGGGAAATCACAAAGCCCAGAGACACTGTGGGGTCAAGAGACAATTCCTGGCAGGATCTAGGGAATCCGGGCTCTGCAGGCCTTGTCCTCTCCTCCTCGCCTCCCATCCTGGTCTCTGTGATGAAGGGTGTCACCAGCGATGCCTAGAGATGTTTCCAGCTCTTAGCACCGGGGTTCTGGCCACAGCTATTCTGGCAGGGTCTAATACCTGGCTCTCGGCTGGAAGAGAGGAGCAGAGCGGACACAGCACCCCGGCGGCGGCACGGAGGCCCAGCTGTACCCCCACAGCCCTGACAGGGGGCTGCAGTAGTAATTAGCTCCTCACATCTCCCCAGGGTTATTTTTAAGCCTCGTTTTTTTCCCTGGTTTATTTTTAAAGTAACAGTGGCACATGGCTGGCCGGGTGCCCTTCCCAGGTGCCTGTGCCAATTTGGGCCAGGAATAGAGGAGGGCTAGATGGGCCTCTCCATGCACTAGGGTCCCCCACAGAGGGCCGGAGTTAACCAACCCCTCACCAGATGGCTCGGGGAAGGTTCCTGCTGCGCTGGAACCCGAGCTCCAGACTCAGGCATCAGGTGGTCAGCAGCAGAGGACCCTAGGGAGTCCCCAAAGCGTTGCATGACCTTGGCCCAGTCATCCCACCTTGAGAGCTCAGCCTCCTCATTTGTTGGTGGGGTGAACGGTAGTGACACTTGCCCCACTCACTGTCAAACACTGAAGAGTGAGCCGTGAATAGAAATAGTGCACACGCACGAGAGAATATTGTGAATAATTCCCATACACTCTCCTACCAGATCCCTCAAGGCCTGTCTCTCTCCCAGGGGTGTAGTGTCACCCCATCTCCAAGGCTCTGTGAGTCTGTTCCCATTCACCCCTTGCTCCTTACCTGCAGGCCTGTCTTCACATTTTCCCACCAGCTGAAGCCACAAAGAGTCAGAGGCAGCAAAAGGAGAGCCCAGCTCAGCGTGTAGTTGCTGTGTGACCTTGAGCGAGTACTTGACCTCTCTGTGGCTCAGTTCCTACATCTTTAGATGGGATAATAATAGCTCCTACTGAATAGGGTAGTTTGAGGATTAAAGGAGGCACATATATCAGCTCACTCAGAGCGGTGCCTGGCGTGTAGTAAGCACTGTATAAATGTTAGCTAGTATTGTTTTGAATTGGGGAGGAGGAATGGTGACAGAGGCATTTAATCATTTGAATAAAGTCAAGTGCGGAGAAAGCCAGCTTGCCCTGATTCCACATTGGGGCTGGGGGAGGGAGGGGAGGCAGACAGCACTGCAGGCAGCAGCTGGAGAGGGCTGGGTCCTGGGGAGGCTGCCCAGCTTGGAGTTCTTGGCACCATAAAAAGCAAGCCGAGGACACAGTGCACAAACAGGCAGCCTCTGTAGGCCACGGAGCTGGGAAGTCACTCTGCTAGGAGCCCCAGGCCATGCCCATCTCTGGTCCAGCTCTGGGCTG
Organism: Dolichotis patagonum; assembly: GCA_004027295.1. NCBI lineage: Eukaryota > Metazoa > Chordata > Mammalia > Rodentia > Caviidae > Dolichotis > Dolichotis patagonum. The sequence goes on along the minus strand of PVJX010008280.1, from coordinate 14,905 downwards.
TGGACAGCAGTGCAGACGCACAGTCAGGAAGGTCAGTGGCGTGGCAGAGGTCACCGGGAAGGCTGGGAAAGCACGAGTCAGAGAGTGGCAGGCCGGGTGAATCAGGCTGGGGATGGGCATTTGCGTCCCAGTCTCTGTATGAAGGGTAGCATGCCCAAGGACTGGTCAAGCAAGAATGGCCGAAGCCTGGGTCATTTCTGGCTGCATAAAGAGCATTTCCAACAGCACCGGGCTGAGCAGAGGAGTGTGTTTCTGTGGAGAGTGGTGGGGGTACAGTCTTTGAGAAGAGTTGGTAGCCCCTGTCTAAAGGAGGAGAGATTCAGAGTGGAGAGGAGCCCAGTCCCCCAGAGCCTGGAATAGCAGAGGTCTAGAGACCAGAGCTGGGGGCGTGTTTCTGTCCTGTGTGGCAGTGTGCACTTCCTGTTCCTCTGGGCCTGTCCGCCTGCAGCCCAGCTGGTCTCCGAACTCTGCCCTGGATAGCTGACAGAGCTGTGCCAAAAGATAGAGGGGATAGGAGGTGGAAGGCAGGGTGTCGGAGCGTGTGTGTGTGTGTGTGTGTGTGTGTGTGTGTGTGTGTGTTGGGAGTGAGGGTCCCACATCTGCAGGTTGGCTCAGAGGAGAGAAGGTCCCGGCAGCTGCCTCCAGCCTGAAGTCCCTGTTGCTGGAGTCCCTCTCCTCCTGGGCACAGGGCCAACCCTCACCATCTGAGCTCCTGAGCCCTGGGGAGGGTGCTGAGCCTAAGAAAAGCCTCCCTTCACATCTCCTGGCATCTGCACCCAAGCTCCCTGCCAGCCAGAATTGTCTGGGCCACTCCATGACCAGAAAGGAGACTAGAGCAGGTGATGGAGACAGAGCCACCGTGTCCAGAGGCCTCCCCACAACACCCGAGCCAGCTGTGAAGATCAGCTCCATGCAGCTGTGGGGCTTCTGCTGTGGGCACTGGGCAAAGGAGGCCAGCAGGAGGTAGGCCCACCTCCACTCGAAACCCGGTGCTTGGCAATGAGTGCCAAGGGCAGAATGTACCTTTCTCTCAGCAGAGGACAGGGAAAGGCATGCCAGAGGAGGCATCCCTGGAGCTGGCCTCAGAGGGCGGAGGAGCTGCGGGAGGGACTCCGGGCCACAGCAGCCCCAAAGGGAGGTGCTCAGAGACAAGGCTGGCTTGGGGGCAGAGAACCCTCTGAACAGTGGGACTGAAGTGTTGGGGAAGTCAGGAGGGAGCAGAGCAGGTAGGGTGAGTCACACCGGAGATGAGCAGCCTTCCTGTACTGTGTGGATTGGGGGAGTAGGGAAAGTTTCAGGGTGGTGAGTGGCAGCTCAGAGCTGTGCTGGAAAAAATATACCAATATATCACTACCAGCTCTTATTTCCTGATGCCCTCCACATGCCAGGCCTCACATTAGGCACTTCACATATTGCATGTCTTACCCTAAGGTCACATGGCCACCTGGTAAGAGAAGGGAGCAGAGAAGCAGCGCAGTAGGAGGAGCAGCAGGCCTGGAACCAGAGGGCCAGCCCCAGCTTTGGAGCAGTCATTGAGGGTGAAGCACCAACTCCCCAGCTGTGGAACGACACCACCCCAACCCTGTGAGCTGCCTAGAGCTACTAAGAGGACACAGCAGGAATGCCCTGCATCACTGTGGCGTGCTGTGCCCGTGTGGGTCTCCTGAAACCCAGCCAGGACTCTTGTGCTGCACTTCTCACCTAGCGGAGCACCCTGGGGACGGTGTGTGGGGCTGGCCCTCCACATGGAGTGTCCGCGGCTTAGCCAGCTGCATTGTTCCTGTCCCTGCCTTGGTTACTCTCTACCTTCTCTTCCCCTGTAACTCTGATTTGCGGGCAGCTTTGCTCCCACCCGCTCCCAGCTAAACCCCAACTCTTTGTAGCCTTGCAGTGAGCCCCCAAGCCTAGTTCCTAGGAGGCAGAAGCTGAGTGACTCAGCCCCACAAGCAGCTCAGGCCTTCCTGAATTTGGTGTTCAACTCTGGTCCAATCCACTGTGGTCTGTGCCGCGATGACAAAGGGGTTGCCAAGGCCCACCCTTGGCTGGGGTTGTTACAGGGAGGACTTGTGGACAGTCTTTGTCCCCCATACATGGCCTCCTGGCCCCACCCTCCAGCCTCCCTGCTCACCTGTTCTGTCTGCTCAGCACCACACCGAAGCCTTCCATAAGTCTCCACAGAGACCCCCAGGGGCCACTCCCTGGACAGAAAAAACTGGCTGCCCAATCCCTGACCTCGCCCAAGGGACCTGCCCAAGGGACCTATAGTGGACTCAGGATAATGGCCCACTGAAATGCTGTCCATGCTCTATGGACAAGTAGACAATCTCTAGGGACACACTTAATGGTCAGACGCCTTCAAAAGTACCTGGACTTTGAAGGCCAAAAGATGGAGGTTGAATCCTTGCTTTTTTTTTTTTTAATCCAATGATCTTGAGCCAATAGTATTTCGCTTCTGTGAACCTTAGTTTCCTCATCAAGGTGGAGCTGGTCACGCCCACCTGGAGGGTCCTAATGAGGAGCAGGTTGTTGTCGCAGGGGTGTCTGGCTTGTGTGAGACCATTGATGCGTAGTAGAGGTATCGAAAGCAGACAGGCCTGGGTGGTGATCTGGGGTGTGGACGCCCTGTCTTCCTCGTCCCTTCTCTATCCTCTGCTTTCCACCTGCAGCAGCAGCTCTGCATGGAGTGGAGAGCAGGGGTGGTAACCCCCAGGGGCCTACACCTGGGCCCTGGACATCTCCCCAAGGCCTGTCCAGAGCCCGGCACCACCCTTGGTAGTGGCCAGCTTGCCGTCCACACTGCGCGAGCAGATGTGACTGAAAGGATTGCTGCCTGTGGAGGCACTGCTGTGCCTAGGGAGAGGTGGTTACACTGGCCAGCGTTAGCAAGACCCCGCCCTGGGGAGATGACGGCGGGGGTGGGGAGACACACAGCCGCCAGCACCAGCAGCACTGGAGCACTGCAGAGTGCTCAGGAGGAAAGCAGGACTTCACAACTCTGTAAATCTGAAACTGCTCTAAACCAAGTCTACTTTTTAAAATAGTAAATGACAGCACGAACAACCCAAAACAAAAGGAAAGGAAAGGAGGGAAAGGAAGAGGAGGGGAGGGAGGAGAGGGAAGGGGCGCGCATGGGAGAGGAAAGGAAGACAGAGAATGGCTTCCGACACTGACCTTGACCCAACTGTAGCGACAGCCAGGGTCAAAAGGCTCTGCACTCCAGCCAGGTGCCCACACCAACCCTGAATAACGCTTCCAGGAGTCTAGGGCCGTCTCTGAGGGCTGCTGCCGTGTGCAGAAAATGCCGCGCTCTCAGCCACGGGTTGGCAAGACTGCCATGCCTTTGCACCCGCTGGCCTGGTCTCGCGGGCCACCTTCACCGAATCCACCTCCCAAGCCCACTCCGCCTGTGTAACTTGGTGGATTCTGAGACAAATCTTCATTCTTGGTCTTTGTCCACCCTCCAGCTGTCTGGCCTCTGTTTCCAAAAGGCAAGACCCACCGTTCCATCTCCGCATCCTCTCTCAGCACTTAGCTTGGTGCCTGGCACAAAGTAGGGAGTGCTTAAGAAATGTTCACTCAATTAATTAATGAAGACAGTTAGGAGGGAATGAAGCCATGTTTGTCTCACCGATTTTCCAGCTGATATCCCTGAGCCCAGCCAAGTGCTGCAGTCTCCTGGGGCCCCTGCTTCCTATTCAGCCTCCCAGGCCCTGCAGCTCCCATGGCAGAGGTCAGTGTCTTCCTCCAGGGCCAGCCACGAGCTCCCCAGCAGCCTGTGGTGGCAGCAGCCTCCACCTCCTGCCATCTGGCTTGGGTTAGTGGAGAGGTCCTCTGCAGGGACACAATGCACTCTTGGGCCCCTGTGTTGGTGAAAGAGATGGGAGGGAAAGGAGGAGGGACCGTAGCAGGGGGGAGCACCTGCCTACCTTCCCCATGCCAGGATCAGAAGCAACTCAGGAAGGTCCTGCTCAGAGGGACCATAAATCCTGATCCCTGACCCCAGTCCAGAGGCCCAGGAAGTCACTGAGATGAGAAAGCAAGAGAACAGGACTTGACCAAAGAGGGCTTGGCTCTTCCATGCCCCTGGGCGGCCTTGTCCCAATTATCCAGGCCTTAACTCAGCCTTGAGACTTGGGGCCTTGCAGAACACAGCATCTACCCAGTCATTTTGGTCAAGCTGTCCAAGGTGACAGGTCTGAGCATGTCCTCTGACTCAGTTCATTCACTGGCTGCGTGGGCTTGAATGAATTACAGAAGCTCACTATGCCTCAGTTTCTTTATCTATAAAGTGGAGATAATTCTTACGGAATCTCTATGAAGAGTGAATAAAATAATACATGTAAAGTTCTTAGTGCAGTGCCTGGCATGCAAATGTCCACCAAACATGTGCTTTATTATTATCACTGTTGCTATTATGACTTCTGCTACCACCGCGCTGCCGTGTGCCAGCCACTAAGCTACTAGAAGCCTCAGAGGCCAGAGGGACCAAAATGAGGCAAAATGAAGAAGCAGCAGCCGAAGAAGCTAAAGAAGCAGGAACTCAGCCACCAGGAGAGGGGCTGCAGGAGAAAAAGAGAGGACGTTGGGTCCCTCGGGGCTTGGTGGCTGGGGGGTGGGGGAGGAAAAAAGGAGATAAATAAGACTCCCAGAATACCCTGGCCTGTCTTGGCCCTGGGAGCCTCAGGCAGGGACAGATGGCTGCCTACCGCTGACTCCGTGTGACCTGCGTTTAGGGAGGTTGTCTGGAGCACCAGGGGGCAATGGGATCTGGGGTCCTGGCCGTCCCTCTGCTCCATCTGGGAGACTGTTAGTCTTCAGAGATAGGTATCAGCCCAAGGGTTCTCACCCTGTCCACCACATCTGATAAGTGCCCACCAGGACTGAGGTCCCATGTGCACCCAGAGGCTCGGGCACTGCTTGGGCACTGACAGTCCCAGGGGCCCTTGTCTGACCCGCCTATTGAGACTACAGCTCCCTCTCCTGCTTGTAGGGGACAGACTATGTCCCTGCAGAAGGACCAGGATCTTAGAATGCTGAAAGGCCCAGGAATATTTCCTCCAGCCTCTTCACGTCCCAGAGGAGGCACCTGAGGCCACAGAGGGCAACTCTCGCCTGTGATCACACAGTGCAGCCTGACCCAGGTCTTCTGACTTCCGCCCCAGCAGGAAGAGTCGCAGACTGGCCGAGTATGGTAGAAAGGAAATTGCCTTTGACTTCCAAGTCTGGTTCTAGCATCTCTGACCTGAGACAAATATCTCTTGGTCTCTCTGAGCCTCCGTTTCCACATCTGTAAAACAGGATAGCAGTAACTTCCTCTACAGGACTGCTTTGCAACAACAGAATGTACAGAAATTGCTTTGTAATGAAACACAAGGCAATTACTGTTCTAGATTTAGAATGTAGAGTACAGTAATATTAAGGGCTCAAAAACCTGCCCTGGTTGAATGTCTGGAGGATGTTGAAAGACCCGGATTTATTTCGATGGATGCAATCAGAGGGAATGACTTTTAAGATGGACTTTGATGGAGGAGTAGAGAGGAACTTTTAATCTGATGTCCCATGTGTTAGGTAAGAGAATTGAATGTCAGAGGCACTGTAGCAGGCTCAGCAAACTAAGGCCCACGGGCTGAATCTGGCCCACCATCTGTTTCAGTCAGTCGCTTTATAGGAACACATCCATTCCCATTCATTTGTATGCCTGGGACTACTTCAGTCTCAGGAGACCATCACAGGACCCAGAATGTTTACTATCTGGCCCTTTATTTTAAAGTTTGGCCAGTGTGGTGGTGCATGCCTGGCACTCAGGAGGCTGAGGCAGAAGGAAGGGTTCAGGGCCAGCCTGGGCTTCGTGGTGAGTTCAGGGATAGTCAGTACTACAGAGGGAGACCCAGTCTCGAGAAATCAGAAAAGCTATTTAAAAAATAAGTAAACTAAAAGTTCGGGGATGGGGATGTAACTCATTGGTAGAGCTCAGGAGTACAGGAGAGCACAGGCATGGGCTCCATTCCAGAACTGCACAAGGAAATAAAGCAGTTTGCTGAGCCCCATCGGGCAGCAGGGTAATGGCCATGCTAGCGTAGGGCCAGGCCACCTGACTTCTAGCTGGGAGCAGTGCAACATCAGTGCACCCTCACCCTTGGCCCCCCACCCCATTGCTGACCTCAGGGAGCAGTTCCAGGTGCCACACTCCAGGCCCACACCTGGGCTGAGCCAGCAGGCTCCCAGCTGGAAGCAGGTAGGGAGCCCACCATGGGCTCCTGCTTCTCCTCCCCAGGCAAACTGGAAAGAGCCCGGGGGGGGGGTATGACCTGGGCCACCAGACGCAGCCTTCAGGGAAGCATTCAGGAAGGACTGGCACTGCCAGCCACCTGCAGAAAGGGCCAAGTCCTTCGTTAATGCCAGGCTGTCCCTGGCAGATTCATTTCACTGAAACCCCACCACATCCAGTGGTTAGGAAATTCTGAGCTCGCACAAATCTCCTTCCAGGGAGCCATAGGAGACAGGCGGGACACAGGCCTAGGCCACGGCACCTGGTATAGCAAACAAATCCCACAGGTGCCAGGTTGGTGCCCCCTCCGGGTCTCCTGGGGTTGCTGCTCTGTGGTATGGCGCCGCCAACACTGGCCTCACACTCCATCCACCTGCCCTGCCGCCAGCCTGTTCAAGCCTCAGGCTCATCCTGGACACGCCCACCCCAACTCGCTGATTCGGCAGACACGTGCTGCACACCAGCCCTGGGCCAGCGTTCCTTCCTTCTAGCTACGGAGGACACCGTCACGCACAAAAGAGACTGCGCCCCTGCCCTCTTGGAGCTCACAGCTCCAACCGAAAATGCAAGGTCATCCCACACACTGGGACCCACTTGGCCTCCCTCCCCTCCCTTCCTCTCCCGCTCCTTTCTCTCTTTACCCCCATATCTTCACTGCTCCCCGTCTCTCGCCTCCGAAGCCTTGAATTTCCTGCTTCTCGCTGGCTCAGGCATGAGTTTGTGAGAACTGAACCACTCCAGTGAATCCTTCTGCCCCCTCCATCCTCCCCTGCCACCCCCAGCTGCAGCCCAGAGTTACCCCTCCCCTCCTCAGGCTCCCCACTGCCCTCCAGTGAGGTATTCGTTTCGTGAGCCACCCCCCAGAGGCAAGCCCTGGCCCCCCGCAGCAATTCTCACTTTTCATCTGAACTTTCTGTTCCAAAAGCTCCAGGAAAACTTTTGTCGTTTGTTGTTGTGAGGTTCACTCTATCATTTTCCACTTATAAAAGTAATAGACTTTATTGCAGAACACATAAAATGTATGAAAAGAAAATTAAAACCAATCACAAGCCCATTGTTCAGAGATATACTATGAACTTTTTAATGTGTTTCCTCCCAGCTTCTTTTCTGTGGGTGCCCGTGTGTGCACATACACTTTGTATATTTATATATTTTACTGTGGGATCTCACCATGAAACGGTAGCTTTCTATGTAATTAAAAGCCTCCTCAAGAACAGCACTTTAATGGCCACCCAATATTTTGTCCCATAAATACATCTTAATATGTTTAATCAAACCCTATTGGCGAACATTTGTACTGTTTACAATTTTTCACAATGAAAATGCTGCTATAAACATCCTTGTTCATAAATCTTTGTTCCCATCTCTGGTTATTTTCCTAGCAGAGATTCTTAGAAGTGGCACCACAGGGTCCCCAAGCAGGTGCCTTTCTAAGTTTCTTGCCGTGGATCATGAAGCTGCCTTCGAGGGGGCCCAAAGGCCCCCAGCTACCCCCATGTGTGCGCGTGCCCTGGGGTGTGTTCCCTCAGCCCCTAACACACCAGGTACCCTGGTCAGAACCCTGGGATCTTCAGAGCTCAGAACAAATGCCCCCTCCTCCACAAAGCCCTCCCTGGCACTCTGGCCCTCCTTTTTCCCATCACAAATCCCTTCCCAGACACTGACCACCTTTGCCACACATTTCACCAATGCATGTGGCAACCACCTCTGCTTTGGATGGGACACTGGGGTTTTCAGCACACTTCCCCCGGAAGAGCGCATCTGAACTCCCAGATGAAAGTCGTTTTGAAGTCAGGACCCTGGTGGACCATCTGCCTGCTCACCCTGGCCACATCACCACCCCGGGTCTAGTCACGCCTCACGCTGGCCCTGCTTTCACGGTTTTTACTATCGCTTGGCCTTGCAGACCAGACTGCAGGATGTTCCCCTGTGTGGCATGGGGTGACCTAGGCTAAGACAGTCCTCACTTAGTCAACTCACTTGTGACCCAGGGCTAGGCCTTGCTTCTCCCTGGGCCTTAGTTTATCCATCAGTAAAGCAGGCGAGTTGAACTACACCGTGTGCCACGCTCCAGTCCCGATGACTCCTGAGGCCACTGCCCCAGGCACCCGAAGCTGCCCCCAGAACGTCTGTGTCTGTGAGGGTCCCCGCTCCAAGCTGGCTGCTGGGACAGCCAGAGGGAGCCGGTCTGGGAGGCAGGGCTGGCTCCAGGCCAGACTGTGTCTGCAAACACTGACCTTGGCTGCCGTCAGGATTTTCCATGACACCAGCGCCCTCCCTCCCTCCTCAGCTCGCTCATCCCACGTGGGCCTGGGGAGGATGGAGTGGAGGATGGGCCCTTCCTATGCTGAGCGCCCCCCCCCCCAGTAGCAGGGCACCTGCTGGTGATAGACTGCTAAGGAGATCGAAGAGAGTTGAGGTGGAAGGAGTGGGTCCAGGGTGGGGGCAGGAGCTGAGAGGGCAGATCCTGAGAAGATGGGAAGAGAGGCCTTGGGAAGGGGCAGGGCCCCGTGAGGCACTGGGTGCTGTGCTTTGCAGCTGTCTTTCCTGGGAGCTGCAGCCCAGAGGGTGGAGGGCGACAGACTCCAGACCCAGCTCTGCAGGCTGGTCCCCAACTCCACCCCAGCTCCAAGAGCTCCCGCTGGTTTCCCAGGCCCGACTCCGGGCTTCAACAGGCTAGGGGCAAGGGGATTCCTTCTGGGGCTTTCAAACCGACCTCATATTGAAGGGGCCAGGGGACTTCAGAGGGACAGAAGAATCCAAGAGTCAGCAAAGGCCTCATGCTTTCCCAGACGGGTGTCTGAGGGGATGTTTCTCCCACAGCCTCCAGAACCTTGGCCTTCAGGGTTGAACAGCAGTGGCTGAGCAGAGGCCCCCACCAGGCCCTGTGTGGGACATGGCGGGGACTCCCCTGTGTATCTGAGGGCACAGAACGGGGTGTTCAAGAGGGTGGGGGTGGGGGCCTCCAGCACTGGGAGAAAGGTTCCAGAAGGTTCCTGGAAAAGGTGGCACCTGAGCAGATCTTCTAGGAAGGAAGGACAGAATCTGTGCTTCCCACCCATTCCCACCAGCCCTGTACCCCTTCCTCTGTCTGGGCACCCACTGACCACCCCCTGCTACCTCATCTCCTTTAACATGCTGATTTGGCTCCCAGGGGGAGCCTGTTCCTCTTCCTGGCTCCACACTGCTGTATCTGTGGGCCAAGGGTGACTCCCTGTCAATGGCTCAGTCCCTGAGGAGGCAAGTCCTCAAGGGCCCCATTTTAGATGACCCTGGCCTGGCTCAGACCTGACTGTCCTCTGCCACCCAGCAGCCAGCCTGGCCTTCCTCTAGGAGGTATCCATGGCTTCATGAACCATTTCAGGCATCAGTCCAGTGTTTGCAGCCCCTGAGTATCTCGGGCCACAGGTCACCCCATCCATCTTCCCTCAGGACAAACATTAGCCCAGCCAGGGCTCTATTTACATTAGATAAGTAGGTCTGTAGGGAGACAGGGTATAGTCAGGCATTGCCAAGGGGTATGCATTTCTAGTTCACCCAGAGATAAGAGAGCAGAGAATCTCAAAGTTAGAGACCTACAAAAAGGACCTGGGAGGTTCCTGATGCACCAGAGGAACCTTTCTCAAACTGCTCTCCAAGGAACCCTGTTCCAGTAATATGCACTGTGAGAAAAATATTCCATGATAAAATCAGTGACAAGCAGGGCATACTCCTAGCTTGGGATGGCCTTGCACAGTGACACATGCGTGAATCTGAGAAAAATGCATGCACTAAGGCAGTGACAACAAATCCTGCTTAATCCAGCATTTCCCCGGTTTAACAGAGTGACTCCTTTTATTATCCAACAGTTATTAACACCCCGTGGACCTGATATTCCAGGGAGTTAACCCTGGGAAAGACTGACCATAGAATGTTGTTGTTAGAGGGATGTTAAAGACCATATAATCTTGGGGTTCCCCAAAATATTCATATTAATGATTAGTATGTATTGATCCCAATGTCCTAAGCACAACACAACAGCTCTATGAGATAAGTACACCATTGCCCCCATTTGATAGATGAGGAAAAGGAGGCCCAGAAGAGTAAGTAACTTGACCATGGATCAAAGCTGTTTGGCTCCAGAACCTTTGCTTTTATCTACTCCCCTAAACTATAGAGACCTCCTACCTATTTTTCAGTACTTCAGACATACACTTACTTCACTCAATTATCCCATGCTAATCAGGAGTTCTGATTGGCAGATGTGTTCTTAATTAAGTTTGATTAAGTTACATTCTTAACAATAACCTGTTCAGTGTCTGATCTATGTAGCATGAACATATCATACTTCGTAAATCAGATCTGACAAAAGTTTTACTCTGAAACTGGGGAGGGGGACAGAGAAAATAGCAGTAAAAACAGGGGGACCCTCCTAGCTTGCCCTGTCTGCCCAGACCACTGAGATGAGGAGAAGGGAAGGCCAGAAAGAGGAGGCCCACATCCCAGCTGGGTCAGGAAAGACCCCAGCTGCTGCCCGTTGGCCCCACAGTTCCCCAAAGCTGTGCCTGCAGGAGGTCAGGCAGCAGGTGAGCAGGAGAAAGCGGCCAGCTGGAGCAGGCAGCTGGACCCAGCCAAGGCCACTGCCAAAGCTCAGTGACTCCCTGTGCTTTGACTATAAGGAAACGGTCCACAGGCGGAGAGAAACCGGTAAGGGGGACAGCCAGCCCGAGCCCTCCAGTGCTTCTGGAAAACAGAGCTTCAGTCAGGGTCTGAGCTCCTTGGTGACACCAGGGTGAAAGGAAAAGAACGGAGGCTGGGAGGTTCCTGTCCCGTCCTTTGGTTTCCTTCTACCCTAAGATGCTTACGCTAATAGTTCATATTTACTTCTTCACCTGCTTCCTCAGGTGACTTCCAAGCCTCCAGCCACTTTCAGAGCCACCTCTTAGCTGAAGTGCTGCAGAGAAGTGCTGCTGGCCCTCGTGGAATGAACGGGTGTAGCTCTGGTCACGCCAGAGCAGTAGGTGGCACACTGGTGCTGTGATCGCGAACCTTTACTGCAGTTCTGGCCTTGGTCAATTGCTTTCCCTCTCTGGTTCTCCATTTCCTCATCAGTGTAATACAAGCACTGGACCAAGTGTAAGTGCTGATCGCTAAGGGCCTGGATCTGCCAATCTTGAAATCCATGATGGGTTAAGGAAAAAAGAGGCAAGGAGAGGAGGAGACAGGAGAGCCCTGCTGAGAGCTTTCTGCATGAGAACCAGCCCCAGAAAGCAACCTGTCTTGATGTCACTGAGGAGCAGAGAGAACTCTGGGCCCAGAGACCCCTAGGACTGGACAGGGAGGCGGTGGACAATGCCTTTGGGATCTCACAGGCAGTCAAGCCTGACACAGGCAGGGAGTGGGCAGGCAGCAGGCCTGCTGGCAGGCAGACAGAGCTTGCCAAACTCGCAGTTCCTTCCCAGAAGCCAAAGCCCCCTGGGACCACTCCACCCTGGCTGGCAGTCCTCCAAGCTGGGCACCCACGTCAGCAGGTCCCCACAGTTTGCCTGCCTTTCCACTCGGTGACGATAAGACAAGTGGAGGAGTTTGGTGTGCACACCCTGGGCCCCACACCTGGAAAAACATCTGTCTGCCCGGGCATCACTCTTCCATGCCCATTCGTGCCACATCCAGCTTGGGACAGTGCCTGAAGTCAAGGCTTCACACGCAATACCCTCCTCTTGCTGGCCTCAGTTTTCCTTCCTGGGGTTATCCATTAGTTCCAATGCACAGGATAGACACTGAGTCAGAAAGGCCTGGTGGTTGTGGACACTCACCAGACCCCTCCAGACTTCCTATAAAGCAAAGCGAGGCATAGTAGTGACCTTGTGAGAAGTTTTTGAGGATTAAGTTAGAAATGTACCGAAGGGTAAGAGCTATACCTGCTTAGGAGGCCTCTGCCTGCAGTGAGAGCCAGGTGCCTCTGACCCACGGCCAGGCCGGGCAGGCCAAGGCTGCCCTGGACAGGACAGGGGCTGTGGTGAGACAGGAGCCTGGGAAAAGCCTTGGTGGGACCTGGGTGAGTCACTTGCTTTGCCAGTCACTGTTTAACCAAGAAGAGTGGAGGAGGAGGGGTTTGTCCCTTGTGGCTCAAGTCAGGTCCAGAGGGTGCTGGGGCTGGCAGCAAGGGCCAGAAAAAGGGCACCGAGGAAAGGTGTGGAGAGGAGGCGGTAGTACAGCTGGTGGGCGTGGAGCCCCAGGGTGGCCGCTGAGGCTCACGGCAGGGGCAGGGATGGAGCTGGTTTACAGGCAGCCCATGGTGGGCAGCAGGGCTGCCAGGCAGACACTGGGTTTTCTGAAGAGATGGGGCCAGAAGTCCCAACCTATGACCAAACACAGGGAAGGGACAGGGGAGGTGGTGGAGAGGGCATCCCATCCCGAGGGTGGCCCACGGCTTCCTGAGCCTGCAGAGACGGGTCTGCTCCCTGGGCTATGCCCTCAGGCCCCCCCTTATGAGACCCTGTCACTGCTGCATCTGTTGAGGCACAGGTGCCAAGGGACTTTCTTCACTCTTGGAGGCAGCCTTGGCACACAGTCAGGGCAGGGATTAATAGCTTTAACTCAATCTCTGCCCCACACACCAAGTGAGTAAGACCAGAGAGGGGCCCAGGGTCACACAGCTGGGTCCAGGCCCATACTCTACACTCCTTGTCTCCAGCGCCATGTCTTCCCACGGTAGGGACAGGAAAGGACAGGATAAGAAGCAGCGCTGGCTGGGGGCCTGCCCAGCTGTCGAGGTGAGTTGTGGGCTGGCTGCTGAGGCTGAACTGGCGGGCACAATCTGTTCTCACTCTGCTGGGGTGCGGACCGGCCAGGCATGGAGGCTCAATAGCTCAGCTGTTCAGGGCCCTGGCCCGATGCCACTGTGGAGCCGGGGGAGCCTATTCTAAGGGCAGCCCCAAAGTGTCGCACACCTCAGGCAGCTGTCCCCAGACACCCAGTTTCGAGATTCAGTGGCCTCAGGCTGGCAGAGATGCCAGCTTTACTGGAACTCAGCAACCCCCACAGCCACGAGATGTTCTCTGGGAAATGTGAGAGTAATCTGGCCCTTCATGCATTATTCAGCAGTGAGCCATGCTGAGCCTTGATAGGCCCCAGGCCCCAGGCTGACTGCATCACATATGTTATCTCACTTATCCTACCCCAAAGCCCTGTGAGGCAGTGACTTAATGGCTCCATTTTGCAGACGCGGAAACCAAGGCTCAGAGAGGTTACACACACACACACACACACACACACAGAGCTAGTCTACAGAAGAGTCGAGATTTGAACTCAGGTCCAACACCAAAGCATAGAATATCCTGTCCTGCGATTTAGTCATGAAGCACATTTTGAGGACTCCTTGAGAGTAGCTGGCAACAGGAAGGTGAAAGTTAGAGGGTGACAAGCCCAAGCAGTGTCCTCCAAACTAGCATTTAGCTAGATAGAGTTGGGGCCCTGGAGTTTAAACAGTGAGCATCCAAGTAAGGCAAAGATCACGTTTTGCTGTGAAGAATCCAAGAAGACTGCCGGAAAGAAGCATGCGGGTAAGATTTCTTAAGGTTTAGAAAAAGGGAAAAATTGGAAAGGCAGCCAGCATTATTCTATTACCAGAAAATCTTTTTGTGGTGCTAGGGTTGGAATTCAGGGCCTCCTACATGCAAGGCAAGTGCTCTAGCGCTGGGCAGCACGACCAGCTATCATAATTCTACTAATAAAGACAATAAATATCTCAGTAGTCTGGTGAAAGATGCAGGCCAGGCCAGCAGACCTCATTTACGAAACAACAGACATGACGGGGCAGAGGGTCATTTGCTCAAGGTCCCACCGCCACTCTGAGTGATATGGTCAGAACTTGGCCCAGGGCTTTTGAGTCCCCATCCAGGCCATGTTCCCTCCATGTAGCCAGGCAGAATTCTTGGCTCAAGACCATTTGATGATTCTCTGAGGCAGGCGCTGGCTCTCCTGGGCTCCTGGCTCAGCTGGGGGTAGGGGTGCAGAGACGGCCTGGCTAGTGACAGTTAACACACCTGGAGGGACACTCGGACGCCTGCTTTGCCAAGGGTAATGTCACATCCCAGGAGCACAGGCCCTCTCTGAGGTCACAGTTATAAGAAAGCCCCAGGGCTTCACCCCCCAACTTGGGGTGATGAGGACGCTGGAGTGCTCCCCTGTCCACCTGGGAGAGGCCCCGTGAGTTTCCTTTCTTTCTTTCTGCCACTGCTGGGCCAGCTGTCCCAGGAAGGCTGAAAGGTCCCAGCCCCTCATCTCACTGCAAGCTTTTGCTGCCAGCAGAGAAATCAAGGAGCTATCCAGGCCTCAGTTTCTCTCCCTCCATATCAAATCTCCCTGTCATATCAAATCAGGATGTCAGAACCTACTGAGTCCAATCCTCCTCATTTTCAAGGGTGCTGAGGGCCTGAGGGGACAGGGACCAAGCCCTGAGCCCTTGACACTGCACCGGAAACCGTGCTTCCGCTGACTGAGCCATTCCCCAGCTCCCAGCCGCCCCACTAGCTGTACACAAAAGTCCAAGCTTTGAAGCTTGGGTTGCTCGGCTTGCAAACACCGTGTCCTTGGACTCCTTCCTTCCTGCCTGCCTTCTGGAACCGTCAACAAGCACATGTGCAAAGCTGCAAA